>JAMKCH010051544.1:0-10465 GCA_023653785.1 Ophioderma brevispina
ATGGGTATTGTGTGGGCAATATTGATCGCAATGGGGCGCAGCAAGAAGGGTAATAAAAATTGACGGAAGAACAAACGAACTATTGTATTCATTTGTGTTTTCGTGCCAAAGACCCAATGTTTCGTAACGTATAGGGGTATTTAGGACATGATGGTTACTTTTTTGGGTTCTATATAACGGTCAGATTAGGGCAAACTATTCTAGACCACGTCCAGAGAACGCACTTCACTTAAAAATGACACGCAGATTTTATGGGAATATTCATTACAATTTTATTTAGAAAAACCTTGCTAGCAAGAGTTGTACATGTAATTTTCACAAAAATACAGTTCACATGTACTGATACACGGTCAAGTAAGGACAGGACACCCAGACAAGCACTGACATAATTACTCACAGAGACAACCATCCCAATTGGGTCAAAGTCAAACATCACAATTTGTTAGATAAAATTGTTGGGACATAATTTATATTTATGCTCTGGTAATAGTTTTCCACAATTGGTTTTTTTTCCACAATGACCGGACCGGGCTTCCATAGTACCCAAAAGTATCTGTATTTGCGCATTGGTGAGCGTTGTGTGAGTTAGCAGAGGAAAAATAAGGACGATAACTACAAGGTGAATGCGGAGTTGTGGGAATGATAAGAAGGGTTGACCTCTTTGTTGCGGACAGTAACTGCATTATGAATTTGATTCTCTGTTGTAAAACAAAGCATCAAAATATGGGAATGGTTACATGTGTTCTGATACACTAACCGGGCCGTTCATATCTGGTTGAAGTAAGTTGCTTACCAGAACTGCTAGTCTTTACCCAAAATACTCCATCGTGGTACTGCATTCAATGATCCATTTCAAAAAGAATAAATTTATAATTGAAATTTGTCGCGTCAGCTTGAGAGTGAAGAGTTTATATAACATATGTTAGGAATTCTATAACTTTGTTGTTTCCAAATGAAAAATTTACAAAACAGCAGTGTTTAACTATGAATCTCCATACATATCTGCCGTGTTGTATTACAAATCCGTAACGGACAGCATGACTAAAATATTTAATTTGTCCTTAAGTCGGTTGCTTTCAATCTTATCACTTGTAGGGTATGTTAGGATACCTAACCTCTTTTAAAAGACTTGCCAAATTCTAATTTTGATGACATTTTTGGTCAGTGATAGTCCCTGTAACTGTGTTGTTTTGCGAGATTTTACTTTGACCTTTATTAAGGGGGATTTGGCAGTCCTTTATGCTGTTGAATACACTGACATGTTGGATTTAAATATTTTGAGTCAATGATTATTAGTATTAGTATTATGTACTCACAGGGGTGAATCCCTCTCATTATTCAGAGCAACTGCAGGATAGAAGATAAAAGTAAGTTCAGTTGAGCCCACTCTCGAAGAGTGAGTTCAAGTACACAATGACGCATTTATATTATTGCAGTGACAAGGCCCCACACCAACCCAAAACCACCAAACCAAGTTTGGTTTTAATGCTGACACTTTCAAGGGCTATCGGTGAGAGCCCAACGTACACCAAATGTGTGTACATTGTGAGGAAAAGCATATGATAATCATGTACTGTTCTCCATTTTTCATACCAGTAAGGTACTGAAAATGCTTAAAAAATATTGGATAATGGGTGACAAAGAGAAACTAGGTGGTCTTGGGTAAAAGCCAGGTTTATAAAAAGATATGGTGTTTTTGGTGGCAGCAGTGCTAAAAGTGGGGTGTTATATGTATAACCTCCAAAAAGGAGTGTTCCTCCCCAGAACAAAGCACCCAGGGTACCCTTTGGATATGCTTTGAGCGTGAGTGGGTCTGCAGTCATCTAAAATAACTTCCTGGCATAACGTGGCGGGTCCAGGATTTGGGAAAAACGTCAAAATTACCGTTGGCTGAAAGGCTGAAGTTGGTCCAAAAATGGCTGATTTTGCAAGATTTTGCAGAATTAACCGGGAGGCGAGCGCTCCCCCCTCCTCCTCCTCCCTATCCGCGCCTGCATACAGTACTGAGTGCCTAATAGGCTGCCGCACGTGCCTGATTACGTTAATGTATAATACTCGATATGATATGATTAATTTTAATATTGCGTTCTCGTACAAACGGAATGTCTATTTGATAAGTACAAGGTGTTCTATGCTTTATCCCAGAGTCAACATAAAACCCTACACTGTGTTTCCTTTAATTCCTTTTTACAACACCATTTATACCATAATAAGATGCATTACAGTTGCATAATAAAATCTACTTTGTAGTCCCAATGTTTTTTGTATTTATTCAAGCAAGTTATCCATTGACAAAGACACCAGCAGTTCATGCCCCGGGAGCTACTTGTATTCACAGGTGACTACAATCGGAAAAAAACTGTTCAGTTATTATGACCTTTATGTTTTATTTTGATCCAAACACCAGAGCTTATGGGCACTTTTAGCTGACACCCACCGCCATGCACTCATCGCCCTCGTGCTTTGTTTGACGTGTTAGTGAACTACCCAAAATAATATTCTATAATATCCAAATAATTTTATGTGGTGATTTTAAAAAATAAACATTCGTTTATCAAGATCTGAAATAAAGAATTGGGGATCCCACTTTGGTTTTTTTTTAACCCCAAAAAGTGCATGGTATCTGCGCGTTGAACCTTTGCCCTGCAAATTCTTAACTTTGTCGCCGGCCACTAGGAAATGCTGAAAGCTCAATACAGCCTGCTTACGACCTCAACATAATCACATGTCAAAAACACCGCACTAGGCATTTTCCCTCAAAACATTTCCTTAGGAAAATATTTTTTATCACAGGCAGATATACACACCTGGGTTTCGTGAGGGGTGAACATGACAACAGCTGGCATAATAAGGAAAACAAACAAATCCAAAGTCAACACAATGTTTTAGGGAGCCCGCTTATACATGGGGAAGGTGCTTCTCTATTGTTCACGGGAAGCTCAGTCTGATAGCTAGGACCAATCGACTTTTGGATGATCTGTTCCAAATCTATCTGGGTACAATGTATAACAAGCCACGTGACATAATAAGAAGACCGTAGCCTTATTAATTATGATTGGTTGTTTGTCAAGGCTAATCAGATATATAGCAGTTATCAATTAAGTAACGCCTGGCGGATTGGCCGCGCCCAGATAGCGATTAATCTCCCTAAAAGTGCTACATGAGCAGGAAGGGTCTTCCATAAGCTAGCTACATAGAATGGAAAAATTATCTTCTCTGGGAAGCCAGGTTGGACCTTGGGGATTTTCACAGCCAAGGGTTCGTGATACCGACGATCGCCTAATTCGAAGAGTCAACTGATAGCATCGCAAGGTAGCAGCTGGCAAGGAGATCTGGTGGCTTGTCCATTAAACCATATGCGGTGGAAAAGAGTGGCAATTCCAACTGCCCTGCGATGGTCCATGTTTGAGTTATAAGAGGTGCCCTCACTCTCAGGTACTGATATGAAATTACACGTCTCTATTATTATTATTATTATGTATGATTATTATGATTATATTATTATATTAATATTATTATTAATTATTATTATTAATTAAGGTCCTGGCCGATCACGAAGACCTCGTCCCCCGGTGAACCCCAAATTTTACCGGAAGTGGTCCAAATTTTGGTATCAGAAGAACGCTACTATTTTTCTCATTTACCATAACATCTTAGGGCTACAGAATGTTTATTTTGGAAGTTATGAGGGAATATGCACATTTGGGTCGACCAATAATTAATTTTACACAGTACTCTATGGGGTTACAAAATCACGTTTTTAGTCTCACATCAAAACGGATGAAAGACCACCACGCGAAATTTTACAGATGGCGTTTTGGGTGAGTCCATTCTATCAAGAGAAAACTACTTTAAATAATCTCTTAAATAAGAGTCCTTGCTTTGCATTTACAATTGTTTTTGTACATGCGTTGTTTCGGCCTTTTGTACTTGTAACAAGTTCTTGTGTTTCTATTGAGATTGAAATGCCTCAACATCATTCATCTTACCATGGGGATCACACGAGACAGCCAAGCTCTGTGTAATACAAGCTCCACTTCCTGCCCGTCCATGTGATCCGATCAGCACATGGAGAAACCACTCTATAAAATAAGTGAAATAATGAAAGCAATGAGGGAGTTAATATTTAAAACGAGCAAAGCTATCAAGAGAAATATTCTGTCCATATTAATAACTCGTTGCGCATATAAGTTACTTGAAAAATTTCAGCAACTCCCACTCTTTACAGACAAAACTTCTTATCTCCAGACGAAAAGAATGGAGAGGACACCAAACTGGCATTGACGCATCAGTTGTGCGTAGGATAATTTAATCCAAGCAAGCATTCGTACAGATGGAGGAACCAAATAACAATGACATCCAACAAGATAAAGTCCAGGTTAATGCGAGTATGTGAAATACTCGCAGACGTAGACTCGCATCATAACCTGGAACAGTCCGGCCATCCCGGACGTTGGCTTCATTTCAATCAGACATCCAAACAAGATAATGCCCAGGTTCCTGCGAGTATGTGAAATACCTGCGTACCTCACAGACTCGCATGAGAACCTGCAACAGTCCGGCCATCCCAGACGTAGGCATCATCTCAAGCAGCATCCCACCCGACGCATCCCTCCGGACGCTGCAAGTGCGCGCACACCACAAGCACAACAAATGTGCTAAATCCTTGCAAGTATGCGATTCGAAGCAGAAATCGCAGATTTGCAACACATGATTTCAACCCGGGATTTCAAACAAGAGAACATTGGTTCCTCGATATAATCATGACTAAGTACAATAATTATTTTTTGGCCTAACAACTTACAGCAATGAGCCTATCACAAATGTATGCATATTTAATGAGCTGAAGAAGGACCCCTCTTGCCAGCAAATGTTGGCCTAAATATCACGTAAATAAAACCTATATTACAATTTATATGGACCCTTAATCCAGGAAAGATGAAAACTAATATAACTTGTGTAAACTTGTTGCCAAAACTTGTTGCCAAAATGTTTACATTTTCCGCCACTACCACTTGTACCATGTAACATGGGGACAATGATCAAAAATAGGAAAACATAAAAAGCATATTTAATCTCTAAGCGTGGTATATGTGCAAAATGCTATAGATTTAAAACATAATAATACTAGGGAGAACCAATGCAACTTAGTTGCAGCAGCTCAAAGAATACCATGATACAACAATTAAGCATATTAATAAATACTATAGTTTGAGCAACAATTTCCTTGGCCAATGCGTACGCGCGCTTGCACATGTTGCGTGAACGTCTATCGTACAGACCAGAGGCGCGCCGTTTCGGCAGAGAGCGGGCTTACCTGTAAACTTGGCCAATAATTTACTACTACTCATCCAATATAAAATTTGGAAAATAGCGCATAACACAAACTGGAAATGGTAGGGAGGGTGGGAACATAATTTATACAAAGTTTATGAGAAAGGAGACAAACCATCCTCCACACGTGAAGCACTGATGAGCTGTGACCGACAGACGCGAAGACCATACAGCGGAACAAGGACATGAAATGATTCCATTGGATGCTGATGGCTGAAAGGTGAGCGATGATTGGACAAAGGCCTTGATGATGCATTGAGGACACTCCTCGCGATCAATGGAGCTTAAGAGCAACACCAAATGACGCGAAGTGCTTCTTTCCGACAGGCTAGGCGCTAAACTAGTTTTCCTTACGATGAACTTCGGAAACAGTATTATGTAACATCTCCAATTGTAGAAGCTTTGTATCCTTGGCTATGGTGCTGATACAAAGTTGACCTTTTAATTAAATATTCGTCACTATAACAGACCTGGGATAACTATTGCCTTCACTAAAACTACACCAATATTATTTTAACCAGGAGAAGCGAGTCACCACTGAAAAGAGTGCACATTATTTAGAAAATGAATAAATGTTCAACTCAATTTAATTGTCTAAGATATAGGTGACCAATGGATATAGCATAACCCTTTCAACATGCTCAAGCGAAATATGGAGCTAATGATATTAATAATCGGCCCGGAACACTCTCACCTTCTTTTACATGTTCTTGCCGCATTAGCGTAAGTTCTTCCTCGTTCGCGATAAACGATTTTTTTTCGAAAAAGTAAAGGACAAACTTCATTGCAAGGGCTGACCTTAATTTGTTCAGCAAGTTATTGTCTTAAACCACTATTTCTATTCGATTTACCAAGCCAGGCGCATGGTACCAGCGCCTCCATTTTTTAAAAATCATTAGCGAGGTGCTTAATGTTGCCCTTTATGTTATGAACAGCTACTAGAGCTCAATACTGGACTTTATAAACACCTGAAATAGTTTGAAATCTTGTCAAACCGTGTGGGCGTACAATGGGACCTGCATACCCGTTGATAAAAAGCACGAAAGGTGTTTTTTAGGTTGATTGTTGAATATCTTAGCTTTATGGTTCGCTTGAGTTTGCGTGTATTGGTCACTGACATTCTGGAAGTAAATTGAGTTGACATTTTTATAAATTTTTTTCTAAATAATGTTGCACTCTTTTCATTTGGGGATACATCTTTTCCTGGTTTACATAAATGTTTTAAATGTTTAGTGAAGTTATCCCCAGTGTTGTAGCACAGGAAAGATAATGTAAACGCAACGGATCATGGCCTACGCTGCAGGTGAATAAGGGTAGTTCAATTGGGATTGGGTTGCAAAAAGGGAACCAATGACGTCTGTCTATAAGTGGCTATGGACTGGTGAGTCTATCACTAATTATGTTTTGCAGTGATTTAAGCGACCAATGTCCTTTTGACTTTCCGCCATAGAGAAGCGGGTTACCATAGTCCAACCTGTTAGATGAAAGAGCGAATGCCCTTAAGTAACCGATAATAAATCCTACTATAGTGTTGTTTTTGTATGTCAATGAACAGTTCCTGTCAGGATTTTTGTGCTAAAATTGATTTCTTGCCTTTTTTTTCATTCAATAGGGACAGACTGTCAGAAAAGTGATGGAGTTGCAAATTTTCAAGAGGACTGCTCTGCCCTTCAGGAAAAATGTTACTACATACAGGAAAAAGTTCAAATCGAGTGAAATTGTGTTTTAATGGTACATGTTTGTCTCCTTATGAGGATTAGAACAAGTATATATTTGGTTCGTTCCGAAAAAAAACAACCTTTAGTTAAGCTCCTATAGCCCCATAATAATGGTTCAAAGTCAAAATTTTCCCCAATGCTCAGATTTTTGTTTTGAAACCGGTGATACTGGTGTGTTTGTATTGGCTCACAGCATCCCAAATTATTATTTTCATGTGGTGTGACATTGGTTGGCGTAATTAGTGGGCAAAATGTAGCTAGGGTCTTTCCCTGGATGTCGCAATGGTGATATCCCCAAACAGTTAAAATGCATTTTCTGTTTGAGTATGAACAAGGAATCATTTGAAGCCCTTTCAACAATATCGGAGTATTTACCCCCGGGTGAATGAACCCATTATGGGGCTAATCGCTAAAGGATGGCGACCTAGGGCGAATATATGCTTTTACATATCCTTATGAGGAGACGAACGCGTCACCTAGCCAAAATTGTACAAATACTGAGCCCTGTGGAACACCCCGTCCACTGTTTTAAAAATGTTCATTAAAATAACAGCGATTTGACTGGAGCTGGGACTCACCACAGTTAAACCACGTTTTTTACAGTCATTTGCACGTTCGAGTCCCTTTTTACAGTATTTGAACACGTTTTGTTCCCGGCACAGTCAAAACGCCGTTATTTAAGATCATTTTAAACAGTGGTACTTGTAAGAGTCTGAATGATGCCATCTAGGTGGACATGGTAAATCTACTCTCAAGGTAAGATTTATTCCCTTTGAGAACATTAGACTAACATTGCAAGATATGCAAAAGTTATTTTCGAAGGCAATGGAGCAGGACATTATGATCGATGGTATCAAGCTGTGGACAGGTCCGACATGAAAATGAAAAAAAAAACGCCTCTCGCTGACCACACTGCGATTTCAACAGTGCCCGTCTCTGTATTTATTCCCCTGGAACATAATTAATGTAAGCATCAATTTTGCGTCAGATCTTCTTGTCCTGCAAAACTTTTTCAAGACTTGGATCTGAAGTTTATGTTGAAAACAGGCCCATCAATTGGAGTATAACGAGCAAAAAAATTGATAGATTTCCTCAAAGGTTACCTACAACCTTTAATCTGCTTCCAAACGGTCTTTTTTTTGTGCATTAATGTAATATGCCTATAGCAAATTATGAACAAACACTTACCCTCGCGACCTTGCAAAGTATTAACTTCTTTCAGTTCCGTTGCCGAATTGAATTGTATATTATTCCTTTTCTGGTTGAAATCGGATGAAATACCAACCCAACCATGTTTACAAGCCGTAAATAATGTATACCGACAGGAGTCGAACTAGTAAGCAAGGTTTTGCGAGCCCATTCTGTCTGTAGAAACTTGGTTCCGATGACCAAAGAATATTGGCTTCATTAAATTACACCTCCACCCAAATCCACAGGGGTAATTCTGTGGCAGTGTATGGTTGGTGGGATTCGACCTGAAATTTGAAATGAAAAACAATTATTAAAAAAAACATTTACATAAATTATTCTTGAGAGGTTGAAAAGAAATTTGCGAACCACTTAGTTGAGTTTATTCTTACTCAAGTTAGGCAATATTGACATCGCATGGCCACATGGTTTAACTTTATTTCACTCAATATTCGTTTGCTCAATAATTATAGAATTGGTATTAACTTAGTTATTGATCAGCGCCCGTACCCAGGGTTTTTTTTTTTTGGGGGGGGGGCGAATTTTGTCAAAGTTGACTTTCCCAACCCCCCTACCAAAAAGGGGACTAATTTTTATTTGAAAAGGTGTAACCTGTTTACAGATTGTGAACCTTTTTTTAAAAAAAACCCATAAGAACCCATTTAATCTATTTAAGCCTTTTAAGCTCTATACGGGCCTTTTTTTTTTGGGCTTTTTGCTATCTTAGTTACGACGGGCCTGATTTTTGATCGTCATATAAATAAAACTAATAAATTAACATTCTGAAATTAGATATCATCATGAATTACATTCCTAGGGGCGAGTACATTTCATTTCAATTAGTACGCCCTAGTTTGCACAAGACACTGGAACTCGATTTTGATTTTTGCGCATTTGCTATTGTTCCTTATAACCAGTTTATCAAATCAAGGTGTTTTCCTCCCGACCGTTTTTTTCCCATTCATCAAGCCAAATTGGTATTTTATTTTGCAATGATGGGTGCCAAAGTCAGCCTGCACATTTATTACTTCTAACAAATAAGAAAAAATACAAATTATTGTCATATTGCTTACTGTATCAATCATACGTACATAAAGTATATGGTACAGGCAATTATGTATCTCAAAACATGTTGTTTCTGAAAATGCGAGCGCCGCCCACCTCAGGAAATCCTCCTGAGTCAGCTTTTTAACAAGCTTATCTAGAAATAAGCCCCATTATCTCTAAATAACGCTCCGTTACTCGAGCTAACAAAACGGCGAAAGCCCCAATAACGTCCTTATATCTGGGGTTAACAAATGTGACCCCCAAATACACGGCCATTTCTCAGACAACCAAATTCCAACCCAATCTCGAGATAAGCTGTTAACCCCAGATAAGGACCGTCAGCTTTATTCTTTTGAGTTAACGTTGGGTTTAATGTGGGATAGGAACCCTACTAGCGATAAGTTTTGTTAACACTATGGCGTTACTGGGGTTTTTTTATTATTTCCATCAAAGGCCCCGTTGTTATGGGTCAGCTTTGCTAATCCAATCCACATAATGAGTGTAACTCCAGATAAGGCAACGTTATTCGGGTTCATTTGTTATGTCGATATAATCTTTTGTTGACTCTAGAGTAAGAAACGTGATTTGGGGTTCAGATTTGCTATCTCGATATAAGCCTTGTTAATTCCAAATAAGGAACCATATTTGGGATCGGCTTTAACCCTTTAGATAAGGGCCGTTATTTGGATTTCAACTTTTGTTTATCTCCAGATAAGGCGCGTTATTTGGAGTTTCAGCTTTGTTTATCTCCAGATAAGCACGTTTATTTGGGCTGAGCTTTGGCTAACTCAATAAGGAGTGTTAGTTTCCGGATAAGGTTCGTTTTTTTTTTTGGGCTTCAGCTTTGCTACCCTAAAACAACCCTAACTACCAACACCACTTTCAATATGAGTGTTAGCTCCGGATAAGGTCGTTAATTTGGGGACCGGGTCCGCTTTTTTTTGTTATCCTCCAATTTAACGAAGTGTTATTTCTAGTTATCGGACCGTTATTTCCATAATATGACATTGATTCACTTCATGGTGGCCTTACTGGCTGAATCTCGAACATTTTGTATACATTTTTAATATTGTGGCCTCTATTGCAATGAACATTTAAAGAAAGACGCACACACCACACACACGCAACGCTCTCGCCCTCATACTTGTCCTTTAAATTGGAGAGATTTCACATAACTT
>JAMKCH010051545.1:0-10837 GCA_023653785.1 Ophioderma brevispina
CGACGCAGACGCCGCCGCCTTGACTGATAGCATAATCCCCCTTCTGCTTTTCAAGCCAGGGGGATAAAAAGTATCTTAAGTGCCATATCTTGAATTTATAATTATATTAAATTTAAATTAATGTGAAAACTCAACTTAATGACTAAACTCTTCTGTTTTGTACATAGAATAAATTGGTGTCTTTGCCATTTTTTTGTTTCCACAATTCAATTTAGTGAAAACACAGATTTGTAAAATAAGTTCTTAATGCACCTTTAAAAAGCTATAGTATCATTGATATCCCTTTGATCCCTTAATCTGCAGATCCTTTTTTCTCTCACTATTTTCCTCACCCCAGGCCATGTGGTCAGTCTCCCATGGATTGCAAAATCCCATAGATCAGTCTTTCCCAGGGACCATAAATCCCACAAATCATAAAGTATTTATTCCGCCAGTAATTGCTTTCATTGGTGAGTGTAATGTTGCCTCTTGGCACAACAGCACACTGTATGCCAATGAGAAAGGGCAACAATGTACTTTCACATTTATAACATGGCATAAGTTTTAAAAGAAAATGAAAGCATACATATTTTCAGTTAAAATGGCCCGTTTTCCATGGTTCTTTTAAGTAATCAATGTAATCACTTGATCAAAAATTTCCCGATTATCAGATTGAGTGTCCCAATTAAGAGGCGGATTTTACACACACAAAAATGGTTTCCCGATTCAGCATGTCAATTATCACAAAATCCCCTTTATCAGGATCTCGATTAAGCAGCTTCAACTATATACATATAACACTGTGATAAGTGCAAGGGCCACTGGCCCTGTGGCAGAGAGCCACTATCCCACTTCTGCCACCAATGGCAGATTGTTAATATTTTTTTATTTGGCAAGAGTTGGCAAGAGTGCCGTGCTAGTAATACAGAGGTCACCGGTTTGAATCCGGCCAAGCGCACATGGGGTTTTTCAACACTTACGTGCACTGGCCATCTCCAGGGAAAGACCAATAAATATTCGCCCTTGTCTACCTGGAGAACTAAGGAGTTAAAATTTTGTTAATATTTTTGTAGATTTCATTTCTTTTCATAACCTATTCTGAAAGAATCATTATTGTAAAAAATCACTTAATATCAGAAAAAACTTACAAATATTAATCATGAAAAAATTCTCAACCTTTAATATGTTGATATTTCTTACCCCAGGATTCAAGAGACAGTTTCTGGCATCTACCTCATTTGATCTTGTTGGCTAGAAATTTGATTGAATGCCATAGGCTATGTGATTTTGTACTCATGCAATCATGGTTCCTATATAGGGACTTCAATTACCAATTGCCATGCAAGTGTTATCTGTTCTATGTATTATCACCAGGGTTCACACTAGGTTTTGAAAAAAGTGCGTCTACTTGGACGCAAATTTGTTTCCCTGAGGTTGAAAAAGTGCGTCAACTTCCAATTATATGCGTCATAATGTTGTCAAGGTTTGGAGCAATGTTTAATACTTAAGGTGCACAACAAGATATTTCACATTACAAGTGTCCCTACAAAATGTGAAAATTCGATTTTGGCATTGGTGTAAAGCTTTCTATCAAAAATATCCCCCCTCTGAAGGGTTTAATCTGAAAAGTGTTTCTTTGGTACTATAATTGTGAACTATTTCGTCTAAGAGCAAATATGAAATTCAGCCTATGTTTCTACTTAATATAAGCATACAATCAGTGTTTTTTTCATTTTAAGTTATTTCTGTAACCATCAAGGTAGGGATCTATTAACAGTGTCTATCTTATATGAAATCACTACATATCACAGACAGAAAATATGGAATGACTTGAAATCTTCTTGTTGCACCTTTAATGACTGCCAAACAATCCTACACAATCCATTCCAAAACTAGACTGGGCATATGTAAGTAATTACCACCCCTGATGACCCCTTAAACTCCAAGACTTGAGTCTCTTGATTCCTGATACCCCTTTTGGGACAGTGAGAGAGGTTAGTGAACTATAAAAAAGACGTACATACCGTCAATTTTAAACCTATATTTTTTTCACAGATTTCACATTATTTTAATGTAACAAAATATTATTTGTTTGAGTGAAATGATAAAATATTGTGACCATGGCCATAGCAAACTAACTCTAACTCCTGTGATTTTGTAATAGTTTTGAGTGGCCTATATTTTTGCGTCCACATACGACTCAACTTTTCTCATCTAGACAAAGTGCGTCCACCTTTGGAAAAGTTCGTCATAGTCGCAAAAACGCACACTAGTGTGTACTGGATTATCACTACCACACAATCTCATACGCATGAGCTTTCAAGATTAAATGCCTTCAGGAGAACATTCCTACAGAGAACGAACTTTAACTCCCTTTCTTCTGTCCATATTCAATACTTTTTTGATGATGGATTTCGTATGCTTCGTATATATATCAGTTTAATCTTACACCAATTTGATTTTTTGCTTCAACAATAAACACAAACATCTGATGTCTGGCTTCTGAAAGAGTGGTTAGCTATTGTATGTTGTAATGAAAATATCCACTTGATGCCTTTACATTTTGCTTATCTAACAGTTTCATCTAGAATCAAGACTCAAACCGGCCATAAGTCTTCAATGGGATTTTGTGGTCCGAAAATATTACCCTGTTATTTTTAGTCATCTGTATTATTTTGAAGGTTTAACAATCATCCGATCAAATATTGGATCAGACTGATATCCCTGCAGGAGCAGCAAAACAGAGCAAATAGTGCAAGCTCACAAGACAAGAGAATCTTTGACCTTTACTTATACAGAGAGCATGTGTGGTCAAGTGGAAAAGTGCTGGACTCTTGATCATTAGAGTGTTAAAATCGCGAGTTCGAGCCCCAATGTGGCCAACATGTTTGTGTCTCTGGGCAATATACTTATTCTCAATTGCCTTGTCGACCCAAGCGAAATCTGGGGAGCTGTCATGTTATGGGGGATATTACAATCGAAGTGCTGATAGGGATGTGCACTTGGTCAGATGAAGTGAAATGATTGTGAAGATTTCCTGATGGTACCGTAATAATAATAGGCAACAGCGCTTTGAGACTGTTTACAGTGATAAAGCGTTATCAACAGCTTTTTTAGGGCAAGTAAATAAATGAAATATGTTTAGCATCTGAGTTTTTTTTTTGAAAACAAGGGAGGGGAAGGGAAAGGGCTTTTATTTTTTAATTAGAAAATAGGTGAAAATCACCATATTTTACCATATCTTTAACATACACTGCGGTGGCTGCACTGCGTGAAAAAAAGAGGTGGCCTTTTTAATCTTCTGCTTGATGTCAGGTAGACCACCTCTAATGATCACAAAATCTGTTTAAAAGTACTCTACATTAGCAAATCTGTAGGCAGCATCCCAACTTCTAAAGCATCCATTTACTTAAGAATGATATATTAAACTAGAATTTTGCGGTTCTCGGCTTTCGCGCTCACTATATTCAAAGAATATAAGCTGTGGGCCGCCCCATGACCTTTGACCCTGGCACGTGACCTTTGATCTCATCAACATATGAGTGATCTCATCAACATATGAGGGATGCATGGTTGCACCTATGACAAAAGTTTGGTTTCCAATTAACTTAAAGTTTCAATTTAGATCAATTTACATTTTTAGCCTATTTTTTTCAACTTTTTAGTTTTTTTCTTTTTTTGACCTTTTTTCAACATGACTTTGACCTCATCACCATATGAGGATCCATTGTGCACCTATGACAGAAGTTTGGTTCCAATTGAAGTTAACTTTCATTGAGGTCAATTAAAAAAACACCTTAACAATTTTTGTACACCACATTCACACAAACACACATACACCCACACCTACAACACACGCACAACGGATTGCTTAATAAGTTGTTCCTGCCACTATAGCTGGCGGCCCACACAATAACAATAAATTTTCAAGTGGCCCCAAAGGAAGATGGAGGGGGACGCTCAGCCTTATAACCCTTTTTCTTCCTTATTACTACACATCTCCCATACTATCAAATCGTTAAGGTAGATAGATTTCTAATAATCAAGTCATATTTCATTACTGGGTGATAGTCATCAACTAATTTCAGCAGAAAACCACCCTTAGGTACTCCGATGGTGGGCCCCCTCTGGATCGATGCCACTCTCTTTCTCATTATGATGCCATACAAGCACATAATGGTTGTTTTGTAAATAGTAACCAAAAAATAGTTTTTTACAATACTAATACTCTAGGGCTATTGTAATACACTCAATTATCACTCAAATTGAATGGTAATGTCCAAATTCAAATGAAAGCTTTGAATTAAAGTATGTTGGCGATGACCTCCTTTTCTAGAAACCAGAAACTATATTGTAATCATCGGGTGGAGTACCTTTAAATGATAATGTAATTAAATGTATATTTATGCATTGTGTATCAGCCCCTATGGGTTTTTCTAATCAACTTTTGCTGATTAACTGTTCGGGTTTGTTTTGCTTGGGGATTGGATTTGTTGTTCTCCTCCCTCTACTCTTCTGGCCCTGCCATCCCCCCTTTTCTCCTCCCTTCCTCTCCTCTCCACTCTATCTCTCACACACCATCATTCCCTCTTCTTCCCTCCCCCCTCCCTTTTTTTTTTCTGTTCATCCGCCCTCCTTCCTCCCCCCTCTATCTTTTCTCTCACCCGCTCTCTCAAGCACCTTTTAAATCTTGTGCCAAGTACATTTCACAACACAGACCGTTTCCATTACCTATTTACGAAGTGCCATTTCACTATTATTCTATTCCTGTGGCATTAATGCACCCAGACAACCTACGATAACAGCAGCCAATGCAATCCCTTCAATAACTGTTGCAGACACAGACAACTCTTGGTATGCCCGACGGTGTATTTGAGCGCCCATCCCACAATGCACCAGTTTTGGGAAAATTTCACTCCAATAAGATCATGTAATCCCATAAATGCCTATTTTTAAAACATGAAAATCCTGACTTTTACCACTCATTTTAGCCCATAAGGGCTAGTAACAATTGCAGGATCATTAATTGTCTTGTAGTTTTTTAATTAAACACTTCTTCAAACACTTTTTAATCCCTAAGACTGACATGTGTTTAAGTCCCTATGTTTATGGTTCACATTGCAATGATTATGGGATTGATTCAAAAACCTTCTCTGCAGCTGGCCAACATATTGAATTCCATCAGGTATTAGAAGTATATATTAAACAACTAATACAGGTAATCCCCTGAGGCAGGGTGCTGTTTTATCTATCTCGAAATTCAAAGACTTCTTGCCGGTTACTCCAATCTAGTTAATCATTACTACCTCTGGTTTCCTTTAGCCTTTATTATTTTTGATTTCCTATATTGGTTTCAAACCAGAAATACCTCGTTATTATTGCCTGCTCCTAATTCTGAAAACAAAATACACATAACGCTATTTTCAAAATTTCAGCAACAACAAAAATTTTGTTAAATGCCAATAATGCAATACTTTCAATTCACTAAACAAGGACATGTATGCTTGGAAAAATACTTCAATACTTTAAAAAACCAGGTGGTTCTCAATTAAGCGGGCCTGCGGGCCAAATCATCCCCTTCCGGCCCGCCAACTATTGATGTTTGGCCCTCGACTCGTTCTAAAATATAAAGGGTACATAAGATTTCAGGTGTATTTGGGCCCCTCAAGTTGGGACTTTGAAACAATGTTTTCAGGAGTCTCTGGCCCTTCAGGTTATAATTAGAACCCCCTGCTTTTAACCCCCTGGGCACTGTCTGCCTATCTATCAGCATATAAGCGCCGTTTCAATTGGTTACTTGGCAGGTAATATCAGTAATGCGGCAAATGAAAAGACCCTGTAAAAATGTGTTATAGTTTACTTTTGATAGGACACTGTAAAATGGGGTTATAGTTTACACAGAGATATAGAAGCACTATTTTGAGTGGTTGCTCAGAGGCTATCTCATGTTGTGTCCTGTAATAGCCAATTAGACGATTGTAATCACAGAAGTAGTGCCCAGTAGGGGTTAATGATCATCCTTGTATTCATACCTCATCCCTAAATTACTCAAAAGGTTTTGATACATTGAACCAGTGTTCTTAACAGGGCATTTTGTGATCCATCCTTGTCCCCTACACTTACTCAAAAAGTTGTGATTTTTATACTTCTGATGCAGTTCTGTTACAAGGTTCCATAGCATACATAACTTTCACCTTAGTATGCTGCTAAATGTTGCAACCTTTTGTAACCAATGCACTATGTTGAAAGTCAATTGATTGGGATTTCCAGATCTAGGGGGGGGGGGGGGTTTTTGGAGATGACCCTTGATGGGGATCTTGATTCTTCTAAAAAAATAAAAGCCGTCACTTTTCGCTATTTTGTTCCTTTACAGAAAAACATAATTCTTTACAATATCTAATAGTTTCAGACGTAAACAAAGATTAAGTCTCAATTTCTTTTTGTATACGTATTTAGTCGAGGAGGTGTTGAGTATTATGGGTCACAAAATGACCCTTTCACAAGTTTTAAAAAGATCTGATGCATCTTACATTTTCTGAAGTTCCACTGTTATTTTCATATCTTGTTCTATGTGTATTGCAATTTTGGTACAAATGAACAACTGTAGGAAGAAAAATACAACGAAATAATCATTTGGATGCATGTATCACATCCTACCAAGTGTTATAGTGTGAAGTTCACACTACAATGAAAGATGTCAGCACAGAACACATTTGCTCGCCATTTAGGGGTATTTGCCTTGATGAAAACATGTCAATGGATGAACAAGTGAAGAACATTTGCAAGTCCCCTTATTTTCAAACTCCGTAACATCATCTCAATCCAGAAAAATTTTGGTCTGACGACACTGCCTCATTTCTTGTTCACCTCCCGACTTGGACAATGGTAATGCTCTTTTGTATGGAATTTCTAACAACCTTCTAGAAACTTCACGAACACATGCAGCGTCGTGTTCTCGCAAAAACTCGCAAATATGATCACATAACTCCAACTCTATGCAAATTCATGGCTACCCATTCGACCAACGGATCCAATTCACGATTCTGCTGCGAACATGGAAAGCACTAAATGGACTTGCACCATCTTACATTAATGATCTTCTTAACGCCATACTAGCCACGAATCTCAGATACGTCTCAAATAAACGTGCTCTTATTCAGGTACCCAGGAACCTTATCATCATTTGGTGATAGAGCTTTTTCTTCATGTGCCCCAAAATTGTGACTCACTTCCTATAAACATTCGCTGTTGTGTTTCAGTTAATGAATTTACGAACATCTAAGACTATTTGTTTTCAATCTGCTATAATGTTTAAATTATTGCATTTTCAATTATTGCTATTTGACTCTCCAATGTCAGTTTTCAAGTTTCCATTACTTTGAGTTTTTGCCCCTCCTTTAGGTTACATGTCCTTTGAATGGTTTCTTCTGTTACTTGTTTTGTAACTCTTTGTCCAGCGCCCAGGAATAGGTGCCTAGAAGATGGGCCGCTTATAAATTCTAATATTATATTATTATTATTATAACTATAGTTCGGAGTTCCTCTATGGAATAAGCAAAGTGAGTTCTGGTCAGCCATGTGAACATACTGAAACAGCACGGGGGGGTACACACATCACACACGTGTGCCTGCTGCATTCAGTGATGCTTTCAGTTGCGCCCATTCTATTTATCAATTTCGTTCTTGAGAATCTTGCTTTTTTGGTCATGAACAAAGTATAGCCTTATCATTAAGAACAAGGACATGTATCTGTGAGACTGCTGTGTTCCTTTCCGTCATAGGTGGAGGCCCGATTAATATCTTAAGAATTCCCACAGCAGTGCGTAGCCAGTGGGGGCAAAGGGGGGTCAGAGTGCCCCCCTCTGAAAACTATTTTGGGGTGAAATCGGAAATAAACCCTGATATTTATGTTAAATCAGCCCTTTTCGGATTCTTTTTGCCCTGCGACCGTGAAATGCTTGCCTAGATCAGGAATTTGATGCCCCTACCGGGAAATTGCCCTCAGAACATCGGGCTGGCTAACGCGCCTGTCCACAGGTGCATATAGTTAAATAGTGTCCAAAAACAAAACTCTAGGGTCTGTATGCCCAACAGTTAGCCAGGTTTAAATTTAGACCCGGTCTAAAGTTCAGAATTAGTTTTTGCCTCAAATTGTATAGTTATCGTACACTTTCTTTGGAACACTAGCAAAATTTAAGATTTAATGCAAATTTCAAATAAATACAAATCTCTAGCTTAGTGTAAAGGGAAAATGTCTTTTCCGGTCGGAAAAAAAAAAAAAACAAAATTGCACTTAAACCAGTCTACTTTAGACTCTTTTGTGCATACGGACCTAAGGGTTTAAAACTCCAGAGATAATGAAAACTTCTGGAGATGAAAATTAAATCCAATTATTTTCCTCAAGGGGGTCCAAGGATGGCCCCCCAAAACTCTGAAAATCATCACCCCGGGACCTCTCCTCCACGTCTATATCGGAGTTGAGGCAGGAAGTCAACATACTCCACAGTCGTGTGGGACTTTTGAGAGTGATATGCAAACAAAGAATTTGTCAACGAGATGACCTTGAGGTCATCTCCGCTTACTATCCCCCAAAGCTGTCCAACGGCACGACACTCCAAACACCCCTCTAGAGTGTTATCGGAGTTTGAGAGCTTCACCCCCAAGTTTTTGAAGGGGGGGATATAAAACCCACTAGACCCCGTGGGTTTAAAACTGCAAATGCAATCACACGATTCAAAAACTGCTACTTGACACTCCGAGTTTTGAAACGCTGGAGTTTCAGCCTCCGTTTGGACCAAACCAACTTTATTTTAAATAGCACCCATCACACAACACCTCTTATGTACACCAAAGGCAGCATTTTATAATACCTGACACATGTTTTGATCAAGATCTCGACATTGGGCACAGTAAGTGTTAAATGACTATTGGCAAGGTACTTGCACCATCAATATTTACAGCACACTCAATATATTTTCAATCGCCATCACACATATCTCACAGGACACCTCAATTCTCGTGTTGAAAACCTTGACGCTTGCAATTTTAATGAATTGCAATGGTGGTTAACAACTATAGGTTAGCTGATTGTGTGTTTCACAGTCCTGTCGAGTGTCAGAGGGTTGTTTTGACCCAATCAACAAGCATTGCAAATGTATTGCTTATACTGTATGTACAAAATGATTGAACAGTAATTAGGGATAAAAAGTGTCCACAAGTTCAAGAAGCAAAGGACATCATGATCATGCTAAAAATTCCCTAAGTACTAACGCTTTGGGGCTTAAAATGTGAGGGGTTTATGTGTTAAGAATGGATTTTTGTGGATCACTGACCTATTGAGTGTTAATTCCCATTGCATTGTAGGATTGAATCAATACATCCTCTGGTCAGGCTGAATGTGGCTGTGATTTTATTCTTTTAGTAGTATGCAAAGTCAAGTCCAATTATTTGGCAAAACAAATACAGCGAGGCAATTTCTGCCCAAGCATTCCATTAGCATACTGTGTAAATAAAAATGATGTCTGTGTCTGCCAACTTTGAAATTTCGTTTGGATTTGAAAAGCAATTTGCTGGTTTAAAATGAGTAATGTCCTAATTACATATTCCACTTGTTAAACCCCACAAGAATATTTCACAATGTTCCTTAATAAATATATATGACAATTCTCAACCAGGTTCACTAGTTCTGTAAGTTCTTTTTTGAGGTTTAAAAAGCAATTTGCTGATTTAGATAATGTCCTCATCAACTAGTACACCACCTGGTATTCTTGCTTACACTTAAATCTTTGCTTGATTTTAGACTAAATTGCCTAAAGCATCCCGCCTATAACATACAAAATGCATGTTCTTGGAAAACACGTGTGTCACTGCTTTCGAATCAAATAATGTGAAAGTGCATAGATGGATTACAAAACTGAGAAGGCATATGAGGATGGTTTATTCAAACAGGCTCAGGGTGTTGACCCTATCTTCAGTAAGACTCAGCTGTAGTATACTTTCCTAGTGGGGGAATTAGCCAAAGCTAACTGTATTTAAGACCTAAAATAGGGACAATAAAGAGGAAAATGGGGATGAGAAGGGAGAAGGAACTCCCTACCAACTCCCCACCTGTTTAGCCTATGTCATGGTATACAAATATTGACTGCCCTCTGAGGGAAATGGTGCAAAATAACTACCCGAGGTGGGACTGGAGATCGCGAGCCTACTATTGCCCGAGACCGAAGGTTGAGGGAAAATAGCAGGCCCACGGTCTCCTAGACACCAGGGAGGTATTTTGCACAATTCCACAAATAAGAGCCGCAATATTTGTTTTATTAACATATAAAAGCATTGGCTGTCATTTGAAAAACTTGCCACTTGGTCTCGTCGAGATCAGTGCCACGCAACTCAAGGCTAGTCAAGATCCAATGCAGGGAAAAAGTTCCCACAAAAAGTTACTATTTCCCCATCATGGGGAAATAGTAGCTTTTATGGGAACTTTTTTCCCTCTGTGGAAATTTTGGGGAACTAGTTCAAATATTTTATGTCCGTGATACAGTACCCCGAATCAAATGACAGAAATATTTTTAGGTGTTATATAAGAGAATGAAGGAATAGTGGGAGAGGGAAAGGAGAAAGGTGGGAAACTTGTGTCAGTCTCGAACCAAGCCCATCACGGTGATACCATGCTACAAAGTTAGTTTCTTTTCTTTAGTTTCTTTTCTTTATTTACCACATCAAATTTCAAATACAATTAGTATAATAAACAATAATAATAAAACAAAATGTGGTGAGGGGATAGTCAATAGAGCAAAGGCTCGGAATTGTGACTACCCCTTTAAACATGTAAAGGTGCAAAGACAAACTAGAACGTCAACTT
>JAMKCH010051546.1:0-11154 GCA_023653785.1 Ophioderma brevispina
TTCGGTGAAAAGTCACCTAGCCGGGCCACGGCATGTAGACTTTTCAAAAATGAACTAAGTCCAGAGCGGACCGCTTCCTTGGTCAGCGGTAAATCGCTCTAGATTATGAACCCAACTCTTGGGTGAAAAGTCACCAAGCCGGGCTACGGCATGTGATCCTTAGAGCAACTTCATAGCGATGGACCAGTACTTAACCTCAACTCACTTGTGCGAGTTTGCTGTCAGAAACCGGGCATGATACGCACTCTCTAAAACATTAGATATTAACATTTTCTTGCGGACCCTACGGGTAGTCTCCGGCCCACTAAATAGGTGATTTTCCGTTGTGGCCCGGCTAAATTTTGCTGCCGTGGCCCGGCCACTTGAAAAGGTAACTTAGTGATTTCTAGTTCTGGAGTAGATTACCGGTAGCTTTTGGTCAAACTACGCTGTTTACATGCCGTAGCCCTGCCACGTGAAAAGTCACCAAGCCAGGCCACGGTATGTAGACATTTCAAAAAAGTCCAGAGCGGACCGCTTATTTGGTCATACCGATAAAAGCCGTTCCACGGCAGTGAGAAGTCGCCTCTCTTGGCCACTGCAGCGAAAGACCGCAAAATGACCCGCAGCCCTTTTATGGCAGAACTACGTAACTCGAAATTTTGACTTTTTGAGATAAAGAAAAAAAAAAAAAAAAAAAAACCCCCCCCCCCCCTTGGGCACCAACGGGAGTGAAAACCCCTTGGTCACTTAAGTGTTAACCCTTCAACACCTTATCCTACATAGGTTTCCCGGAAACCGAACAATGACCAGCATTTTCTTGCGGACCCTACGGGTAGTCTCCGGCCCACTAAATAGGTGATTTTCCGTTGTGGCCCGGCTAAATTTTGCTGCCGTGGCCCGGCCACTTGAAAAGGTAACTTAGTGATTTCTAGATCTGGAGTAGATTACCGGTAGTTTTTGGTCAAACTACGCTGTTTACATGCCGTAGCCCTGCCACGTAAAAAGTCACCAAGCCGGGCCACGGTATGTAGACATTTCAAAAAAGTCCAGAGCGGACCGCTTATTTGGTCATACCGGTAAAAGCCGTTCCACGGCAGTGAGAAGTCGCCTCTCTTGGCCACTGCAGCGAAAGACCGCAAAATGACCCGCAGCCCTTTTATGGCAGAACTACGTAACTCGAAATTTTGACTTTTTGAGATAAAGTTATTTTTGGACAAATTGGGGGCGCTGCTTTCATTTCACAAAGTCTTACATGCCAGAAATGCTTCCTTTCCGAGACAGCACATCCTAACTCGGTTGCTTTTTACCATTCTGAAGGTATTTTTTCCGGCAAAACTGCATATCTCTTAGTTACACGTTTCATTTCTCTCAAACTCGCCTTATTATTTCATGAATGGCAGAACTACGTAACTCAGAGATACGTAGTTTTGCACATAAAAATATTCTTGAGAGTGCCGGTGTGAAAAGCAGATATAGTCCGGTGGGATTCATAGTCCGGGGCTCCATAGACGATAACGGAATAAAGCGTTAACTAATGTTGCGTAAGAGTAAACGAAATGATGCCCTATTGTTTCACCATTGTTCCCGGACTATGAGTACGCCGGACAATGGTTACTGATCTCCAACCGGTCCTTTGCTAGACAAATTAATGGGCTACAGATGCTCAGATCAACTACAGAAGGCTAAGATCAACAAAATTGTTTTTAACATAACACATATCCAAGAATTATATGCAATTTGTTAAGTATATTGTTTTTGTGTTTCATCATCCATTGAATATTAAAAGCCATGTGTATTTTGCCATAACTAACTACTGCTTTTTTTCCTAAATTTTATAATGCAAAACTACGTAACTTGACAAATTTTGTTGTAATTCTGAAATGGTTTTATCATTAAACCCCTCAAAATTGAATGGATATACAGGCAAAAATGATTATGAATAAATTATTTCCATGTAATTAAATTCCACTGAATTTTTACATGTATGAAAGGCAAACGGGTCAACTTTAAAAAGGTACATATCTCCCCCAAAAGGGGCCGATTTTTGAAGATACACGACGTATTAGAGGCAAATCTCCCTAGATCTTATTAGCATCAGTCATGGGGTCAAAAAATGAACAGTCCATACTGGAGCGTACGCTATTTACCACCTGAAAGTGGCTGCTAGACTTAAGAGTTGTGGTGTTTGCTGAAAGCTGTGTCGGCCTGTTACGGGGTGGCTACTTTCTGGTTGGATGGCCGCTATAGAAATCCATGAAATGGGAAGGATTTGTTGTGCCCGCCCAAATTTTTGTTGAAAGGTGGGTAAAATGGTTTTAGGGATTTTGAGGGATCTAGTAATTGAGTTCTGCTGATCATTATCTTTAATTGGGGGTAGTAGGCTAAACAGTCCCACCCTGACCATAAAAACGGAATGGAAGTATAGATAACACTAATAACATTGTACCAGCGGTTGCCACATTGGGGCCCATTGGCCAAATCCGTTCTTAATGTTGTAAATTGTGTGTATTCAGTTACTTTCAGTAAACCTCAAAGTTGTTCAGTAGTCACCATTTTTACAACATTGAAATGAATTTTTTCATAACAATAAAAAGGTCTTTGAAGTATTTCGTAAAAACAAAGACTAAAAGTGCCTACGTGGACGGAAAATGAGACAATATTATGTACAATGGATCCGGGGTATTTTCACCAATTTGAAAACCAACAATATCCTCATAACTATAGCAAGTAATATCACATGGAAAAACGTCTCTCTCTGATAAAACGTAGGTTCATAAATAACAATAAAATCTAATTCTTTGTGAACTTTTTCGCGGTGATTTCAAAGGACTATGATTCATTCCTCGCCCTAATAGTCGTAAGTCCAGTTATAGATGCTACATCTTTTTTCATCTTATAGGACACACATTTCATCATTATATACCTTCGCCCTTCATTCCTGACCCGTCCCGGCTTTGTTTCCCTTGCGCTTTTCCCCTTTCCCCCTCTCTCCCTTTGTCAGTCCCATGCCCCCCCCTTCGTCGATCCTTGGCAACCGTTCATATTGTTCATAAATTCCTTGTGCATGTAGTGAGTCAGGTGTAGACGTTATTCTACGGACAATTGGAATAAGTAATTATAAAATATTTCTCTTACAACAAGATTCCTCTTGCTAGACCGGGTTGCGTTACACAGGTTGTGGTTGCATCATTTATTTTACAGGTATTCATAAAATTGAATTCGCTTTCCTGCCAAATTAGGCCTTCTTATACTGTAAAATTAATATGTCCATATTTTTGCAAAGATGCCACTTTGCAGGGAAGATACCCATGCATGATACAGCGGTTTTTGAGGCCAAGTTAGTATTTTCGTATTTTCA
Organism: Ophioderma brevispina; assembly: GCA_023653785.1. NCBI lineage: Eukaryota > Metazoa > Echinodermata > Ophiuroidea > Amphilepidida > Ophiodermatidae > Ophioderma > Ophioderma brevispina. The sequence goes on from JAMKCH010051546.1 coordinate 3,341, forward strand.
GCCCGGGGTTGGTGCTTTTCAGTGTCTTTAAGTACTATTAAGGGGTTTTCACAAATTAAAAGGTTTTGAGTGATGTTGATGGATCTGTATTACACATTTATAAGCCTATCGTAGAAATTAAAGAAAATAGCAGCGATTGCTCATCGAACCATCGAAAAAAAAATCATCAAAATCATTAATATTTTTAGATTTTTGTATGGCATGGATATGCGAATAACCGGCAAATGGTTGGCTTGAATCCGTGTGGTGTATTACAGATAAGGCGAAATGATTGTGGCGAATTTTCCTGATTGGCAGGGTAATAATAATTAGGCAAGAACAGGCGCAGTGAGCGACCGTCGGGCCGGAGTCTGGTGATTTATAAATGTCCATTATTATTATACTTTTTATCTTGATTCTGTAATTTTCGATACGTGCGTATCAAAATTCCCCGACTTGAGATCAAAAAGCTTTCCCGGTTGAATATCACAAATTTAGCGTGATATTGTGCCCCATGATCAATAAGTTTGACCTCAAACAGAAACTTATGATAGTGTTTTATTCTGTACTGGTTGTAAAACGCAATCAGCTGTTGATTAGTGCAGATTTTGAGACGCCGTTGCTGTATGAAATGTCCTCAAATACATTTTTTTTCACTAAATGTATTTGGTGGTTGTTTTTTACATTAAAGAAGTTATATGGACTTGTACACACGTATCCTGATTTATAAGTACATCAAAATACATTTCCACATGTTCGATTCTCTCGAATATCGCTGCTAATCGATTTAACAGGGGTTTTCCCTAATTGTAACGATCACAGCAAAAACAGGATTAGAAATGAAAACACCTTTCTAAACACTGTTGCACACGTTTCAAAAATAAACCAATTTTTAAATTTTGATATTAGAATATTTAAAATTGCGAGGAATCTAAAGATATATCTATGCATGTTTAAATTCTAAACATTTAGGCATTTGACATGGGTGTTTAGAAGATGGAAAACAAGCACTTTAGAGATTTGAATGTTTAATACTTTAAACACTAATTGCACCACGTTTCTTAAAATTTTGCAAGTTGGTGGTTAATAGAATTGCTACGTGTCCTCTGAGAAAAATGCGACTTACTATAAACTAAATGCAAACCATTTTCTTTTTCTCTGTAAAAATGTAAAATAGCAGTATAATATCACCCAAGATACAAAAATACATTTCAAACAATGTTACGCTATTTTTAATTCATTTTTTTTTTTGAAAAAGGCCCAAACAATGGCAGAAAACTTTAAAAATGGGAATAATCTCAGTAACTGAAGAAGAAGATAAAAACGTCAAAAAGCACCAAAAGATTTATGTCCCAATTATAAAAATTTATATAAAATCTCAATTTGATAGCCCATGGCAATGTACCTGAAGCTTCTTCATATGTATTTTCTATGTTAAGGCGAGTATAGATAAACGAATCAATTACCGAATATAGAGAAAAAAAAAATGGACTTCAAGAACTGTAATAAGAAAACATTTTTCTATTCAACTTCCCAAAACTCTTTTGCCTTATACTTAAACAACACAGTACGTCTATGGAAGAATCACACACATTCAACTTAAGTGTTAATTTATAACTGTTCATGGAAACAGGATTTCTTGCAAAAATTGACCAAATGCAAATTGCACAGCTATTCGGATGTTCACAAAAATAAAGGAAATCTACAAAAAGGACCGTGGCAACGTAAAAAAGCCACCAAGTTTTAAAAAGAGTACGAGCCATATAAAGGTAATAAATGGAAAGGAGAGCACCAAGTTATACTGAAGTGCGTCTGCCCAATGGCAAACTTGGGCCCATTTCTCTGCAATGCAAAAGAAAATGCATGCCCGTTTTCCCACCGTTAACCTCCATACAAGAATAGGAGAGTATAGTTTAAATGCTAGAGGTGCTGATGTAATAAATTAGTTCAACGAGTTCCTCTTCAGTGAGGTAATTGCGGTAACCAGAGCTAGCATGCAGGAACCTCCCTATGGTGTTAGAACTAGGTCTTTCATGCCATTAATTCTCACCGAAAGACTGGTACAAAAAACCACTCAGAACATACATGAACTCTACACAGAAAACTCATTATAAACCAATTAAGTTACAGGGCAGTCGACTCCATCGAAACACATTTCGACGGGAATTGGACTTTATTCCGTATTATTGAATACATAGTTCCGACGGAATGGCCCTCGAACTGTCTCTGAATCGTTGAATTAAAACCAACAAGCAAATCAAGCAAGAAAAAAAAAACATAAGCAATATCAACTGAAATAGTATTCAAAGTCAGAACAGACGGCCTTTACACAAGAAATAGGATACTAAATTCCAAACTCACTGCCAATATAACCTTAAGCAAGAACAAATGCAGTTGGAATATTTTAAATCAACAATTTGGTCTGAGGTTGATAGTTGCTTAATGAATTACAATGAAAAAGTAATTCGGAATAATAGAGGAAGGGACCAAGTTTGCCAAAAGATTTTAGATAACACGCACGCGAGAAACAAAAAGATTCCCTCACTGCTGTTGTTCCTTGCAAAAATTGATACAGGAGGCGAATATTGCAGTGTAATAGCATACAGATGTATGTGTACGAATTGCAATGGCTCTTCCCTGGTGAAAGCACTTGAAAAACAATTCACTTGCCAAGGTACTTGAAAATAACAAAGCCAGAATGTCCATTACATTTTACAAACGGGGAAAAAAGAACACCTGTAACTTTATTGACAAGCCTATAGATGACAACAGGAATATAATTCTGTGGTGTTAAAAAAAGGTGCTCAAAACGGAATTAATATTGCATATTCAAATCTATGGTGTTGGTACTATTAAGTACTGTTATTGATTTAATAGGAGGATATTGATAGTGTTCTTATTATTTTTGATCTTGAAAAAAATGATATGGGAAAGAGAGGACAGGTGAATATAAAGTAAACCTGGTAAATTGCGTATTACTAATACTTGTAAATACATCGGCAGTGATTGCATATGTTGTTGTTGGTGTTGTGTTGGTTTGAATGGCGCTTTCAGCTGCTAGGGCTATGTGCGCCAGCCACAAATACGATGTAAATTCGATTACGTAATTCTATTCATATATGTAGACAAAGTAGACAGGTGGTACTGCATGAACGCTGCAACTTGCATCTCAAAACAATAGAAACGGTATCTTTACGGAGCCACCAGCCTGTTTTCCAAGATTTCTCCAAGCCTCAATTTTCCTCCAAGCTCCAAAGTCGCTGGAAATCCACGCGTCAGTAGTGCTGGTAGAAATAACGCTGGTCAATCTAGGTATCAGGCCAATACCCATATGTCCCCGTTAGTTCACCCAGGCTGTCTCCGGCCTCGTGTCCAAAGCTCGAGTCGCTGGGAACTAGACCGTCTCCAGCCTCGCATCCATGCTCGAGTAACTGCTGGTATAACCAAGCTGTAAACCCATGCTGGGACGACGCTGGTAGGCCTATAAATTCAGAGCATTAAACCGTGCTGGAACGACACTGGTAAGCCTGGGCTATCCGTCTGGTACCACGTGGAGGTGGGGTTTGGGCTGCCCGCGAACACATACTGTACCGGTTCTACGGGCCTTACCAGACTCGGAACACCTGTAACTTTATTGACAAGCCTATAGATGACAACAGGAATATAATTTCTGTGGTGTTAAAAAAAGGTGCTCAAACGGAAATTAATATTGCATATTAAATCTATGGTGTTGGTACTATTTAAGTACTGTTATGTGATTAATATGAGATATTGATAGCTGTTCAATATTTATTTTTTTGATATTGAGAAAATGAAATGGGAAAGATGGACCTGTGAATATAAAGTAAAACTGTTAAATTGCGTATTACTAATACTTGTAACTACATCGGCAGTGATTGCATATGTTGTTGTTGTTGTGTTGGTTTGAATGGCGCTTTCAGCTGCTAGGGCTATGTGCGCCAGACACAAATACGATGTGAAATTCGATTACGAAATTCTATTCATATATGTAGACAATGTAGACAGGTGGTACTGCATGAACGCTGCAACTTGCATCTCAATTTTCCTCCAACCTCCATAGCCGTCGGAAATCCACGCGTCAGTAGTGCTGGTAGAAATAACGCTGGTCAATCTAAGTATCAGGCCAACACCCATATGTCCCCGTTAGTTCACCCAGGGTGTCTCCGGCCTCGTATCCAAAGCTCGAGTCGCTGGGAACTAGACCGGCTCCAGCCTCGCATCCATGCTCGAGTAACTGCTGGTATAACCAAGCTGTAAACCCATGCTGGGACGACGCTGGTAGGCCTATAAATTCAGAGCATTAAACGGTGCTGGAACGACACTGGTAAGCCTGGGCTATCCGTCTGGTACCACGTGGAGGTGGGGTTTGGGCTGCCCGCGAACACATACTGTACCGGTTTTACGGGCCTTACCAGACAATCAATTTTACACTCACTATAGAGTCTATAATTTAAAATAGAAATCTTATTTCTATGGTGTTAAAAAGAAGTTGGTTGGTTGGTTGAATGGCGCTTTCAGCAACAATGGCTATGTGTGCCAGTTACAATACTGTCAATAATAGTCCATTACGTAATTCTATTCATGCCATAGTGGGAGACAGGTGTTACTGCATAACCGTTGCAAAACCGCACGTCAAACAATAAGAAACAAGTAACTATAACGGCAGTAGGTCCTACCATTGTCTATTTTAAAATCTTCGGTGTTAATAACCCCGATTTGGCCTATACAAGTAGATGCGATACATCAAGAACTTAATGAATAATTATCAGCATGTAAATCGACTGCGCTTATTCATCCAAATCGGATTTGTGAAGTAAATATTGACTAATGCATAATCGCTGCGATCCATTGTAATCATGGCAATTATGTCAAGAGCTAACCCTATTATTGAGCTGGTAACTCATCGAAATTTCAATCAATACTACATTGTATAACTTTTCACACCTTCTCTCCCAACGCTTGCTGCTTTATGATGGTCAACCCAGTGTTGTGGACAGTTCGTAGAACTACGATATTTCTATTTGTTTTGAAATTTAAACTATTATTTAGATTAATAATATATACATACGATATTTCTAGTTTTAAATTTTTAAAAGTCATCCAAAATATATCAGAAAAAGAGTTATTAATATTGTATTTATGTTTTGATGGTGTATAAAATAATGCTCATGTGGTTTATGACAGAAAAGGCATGAGTGGAGTACATTCGGGGATATAATTGCATGGTTGGACCCATTAATAAAGTAATATATGGATAAGCGGGGCTACTGTGAGCACGAGCGCTTTTAGTGGCCCCGCTAATGCATATGTTAATTTATTAATGCGTCCAACCATGCAATTATATCCCCGAATGCACTCCACTCATGCCTTATCCTATAAAGTATACTTAAGGGTGGTTGACAAAGTTATCATAATGTGTGAAATGGCGTACTTGAGTGACTTTTCAATTCCCCCAGTTTCCCCGGACCTCTATAGGCCTATATTTATATATTTTTTTAATTCAAATGAAAAACTATGGAGTTGATAAAGTAAGTTTTCTGATCAAATTGAAAAACCGAACTTTTACAATTGGGAATTGAAATCTGTACCTATTACTTGAAAAACATATTTTCTTTAAAAGAAATTATTCGATAATCTGTTGGGTTTTTTTCGAAAACGTTTATCATTTGATAAAACTGACTAAATGATTGACTGTTGAAAACCATGTTTCTCAAAAATATTTCAATAAACTTAGTAAAAACTAAGTTTATTGAATTGACAAACTGATTTTGTCACCGATAAACGTTTGTCAAATTAAAAGTTTTTCACCTTGGATATGAAAAAATTGGTTTAGGCCTCTCCTTTGAAATCAATATTTTGTGAGTTTATAATTATAAGGTTCGAACTGACATTTTGGTTATTTAAAATATAAGCGATAACAAAATCTAAAACCAAAGACATTTTATCGGAAGTATGACCTTTAAACAAATTTACATTTTGAAAACTTAAAAGGTATATCATTTTAAAGATAAGCAAATATAAATGTCAAAAATCTAGGAATAACTCAAAATGCCATTTAGAACCTTGTAATTCTCAGTTCAGAATGATCATTGATAAACTCAGATTATAAACTCGAAGAACAGGGTTTTATGTAAGAAAACCAATCAGCCATCCAATATTCATATCTTTTAATCGATAAACTAAGCTTTCAGGTCAAAAAACCAATTTTTCAGCTAAAATTAATTTCTCATTTTTAAAACAAAGTTTTCTGTTAAATACTAATCCTCCAACAACATTCTTAATAAACAAATTACGACGAAAAAATAGTGTAACGAAGTGTAAGGATTTGGCTGCCATACAAGGCATAACTACCAACTGCTCCAACGTATTTCAACTCACTGAAAACCTTAAATTAGAGCAAACCCTCAACCAACTTCAACAAGCAACTCTTCCTGTTTGACTATATCCTAACAATCTTTACCATCCGAACTTCAAAGGCATTCTTACTTAAACACAAACTGACAATCCACGCATAACAAACACCAAGACACAAGCCGACAAACTTCAACTTCCCCTCCCAAAATCTACCTCTGAAAAGCACTATTATATTCATTCACGCACGCGCCAAACTTTGGATTGAATCTCCCAGACATCTTCACTACAATTACAACAAAATACTTTTAAAGCCACTGAAAAAAACATTTTCAATCATCAAAACCAGTACCTTCTTAATTACTCCCCAAGTCTTATTTCTCCTCACATTCATTCTTCACCTCGTCTCTATTTTCTACTCCTTACTTTTTTCTTCACCTCTACCGCCCACCTTTATTTCCTCCTCATTATTGGCAATAGTATCACATAACTCAGCAAGATATGTTGAGAAGTTGTCTTTCTTGTCCAATTCCCCGTATCCTGTATTCCGTTAAAGCGACATACTGGTTAAAAAAATATTCAGATATAATTAAAAGGACCCTTACTGCAATCATTCCAGAAGTTTGAAAACAATTTTGTTGTATGTTGACATTCTGTAAAACATTATTCTCTCTCCCCTCTTTCTGCCTCTCTCCGTCTTTCTCTTTCTCTCTCTTACTGTAGTACGACATCTCCTCCCCGGGCCAACCATCTCTCCCTCCTCTCCTCTCCTCTTTCTGTGGTGAGCTGTCTTTTTGGCTTTGTGTGTGCCCTACCTTTCGTCCAAACGGGGGACACCGATCTCTCAAACCCCAACCAATCAACAGTGTGTTGGCTCCAAAGCTTACAACATTTTAGGCTTCTGCCTCATATACGATGAAAGAAGAAGCTTTTTGAGCTACTTTTTCCTAACCCTCTTTATTCCCCTCTCTTTGAAATTCCCCTATTCTGTTTATTTGGATCCTCTTGTTTTTTTTACTTGTTTGAGTCGGTCTCTCCGGCTTCCTTCTTTTCTTTTCTTTCTTTTTCTATATCCCCAACCTTTCCCCCTCTCAAACAAATTCCGTTTTCCTCGTTCCTCTCTCATTCCCGCCCGCCCAGGACCATCACTCCTCTCCCCTCAATACGTTTTCCTTCGCCCCTCTACAAATTACATTTTGTCCTATTCTGTTTCTCCTTCCGTGTCTCCTTCGACCATATATATTCTCTCCTCGCTCCTCTCCCTCTCTCTTCTCGTTCTGTCTATTTCTGTATGACATCTTCTCCCCTATTTACAAATCACATTTCCCCTAGGGGGTGTCACACAACTCTCTTTTTCATGGATGTGCGGCCCCGATTTCCGAACAATTGGGCTTGCGAACTGACTTTGTCTCCCGAAGTAGGGGCTTTATGGGAACTGAATTTTGAGAAATGTATGACTTGGG
>JAMKCH010051547.1:0-10833 GCA_023653785.1 Ophioderma brevispina
ATTGAATTTGACAGGTTTCAATTCTGGCCAATTTCTCTTAAAATAACTGGGTTTTAGGAAGGAAACAAACATAACACAGATGATGTTTGGCTCACCCTATCTGTACCTATCTATCATTAGATACTCAATACTGGAAACTTAAGAAAAACCTGAATACATCTTTAAATTAAGATGGATGACCATTTAAAGTCTATCTTCATCATCAGACAAAGAAAATGAGTAAAAAGCTTGCACTCTCAGTTTCTCTCTCTTAACATATGATACCCAGCCAGTCGTATATAATTACCAGTACTCTAAACATGAGGAAATTTTACAGCACATTGATTTCCATGCTTTGGTGCTCAGTCAGGAGAGAGTGCAAATTGGAAAACATGCAAATTGACTTCATTTGGTGTAAGGGGCTTATTTAAGGAAATGTAAATAACAATGGTAAACCTGGTATAGAGTGTTTAAAAGCAGCCACTTGCAAAAAATAAATGCCATGAAATTACGCCTTATCACAGTACACTGTCATAAAGGGCCAGTATGTACGTAGATATCAATTGGAGCTTTTTTTCCCCTCAGTCTGTTTTCAATTGGTAAATTTAACCAATTGTGTGGAATCTGGCATCCTATCACATCTTCCTCATTAAGGATTCACAGCACAAGAGAGCCATTTTGGAAATAGTTATTTTTTTTTACCCTCTTGGATACCTTTCTCACAGATTTTTTTTTTTTCTTCATATCTTTACAGAATTTGGTACAGCTGTATGTTGTAGTGGTAATAAATTGTTGGTATTAATTTTTAGCCAATTTGCTAAAGTTTTTTTTAGGTTTGCAGATTCATGGTTTCACAAAGCTGCACAGTAGACTCTTTAGGACAAAGTTAATTTCACTGGCTTTTATTTGATCACAGGTTTGAAGTTTACCCCCAAAACCTCATCAACAATTTCCTGTTAAACAGAATCTTGTCCAAAATAACAGAGAAGAGCAAACATAAAAAAGTCTGTTTTCACAGTATTGTGAATGTGTAATTAGTTAGAGCCCAAAAATTGAGTATCTCCATATTTATTGTACTTGGTGGTAAAGAGAAAACACACAAAATACACCGCCAGACCTGGGCACCAGACCCCCAAAAGTGTCCTGGATACAAAATACAGTAATGGGAGTGAAGAAAAACAACAACAACACACACACAAACACAAAACACATCCCACAAAACAGACAAAGGCGACAACAGGAACAGCCACAACAAAAATTGCTCAAACCATGACATTGTCAGAGAAGGGAAACTAACCAAAGGTGGAGACATTCTATATCTTCATATTTATTGTACTTGCTTTAGGCTCAGGGGGTTGGAAAATCCACTTAACTGACTGGTACAGTAGGGCAACCTAAGTTAATAAGGGGTTTTGGGTGGTATTTTTGTGTTTGAATTAAGGATAGTCACCTAAAATTCCAAAGTTTGCTTGAAATGGATTTGTCATTTTGATTTAGTAAGCATTAACTCTAATGCCACATCTGTTTCTAGCCTATCTCCCGAGAGGGAGTGAAGGAATGAGGGAAGAGGGGAAGAAGAAAAGTTGCAAATTCAGGTCGGTCTCGAGCCAGTGGCCCATTGGGCCACAGTCCCATGACCGGGGATACCATGCTACAACGGAGTCACTTGCCTTGCCAGCGATTTTGTGCCCGACACAATCACTACATCCGGGATTTAGTGCATTTTTCTCACTCAGTGCTGTGGTGTTTTGTGAGATTCAGTGCTCTGAGGATTGGTATTAAGTGCAGCAGCCATATTTCTTCCCACAAAGTCATAAATAGAATTCAATTCACAAAACCCCAAATCTTTTGGAAACTATTTAGCCTCATACCAACCAACCTTTGAATTTTTTTTAAAGCATAGAAGGTTATAAGGTACATTGAATGTGATACATGTCTAGCACTTTTGAAGTGAGCTCCTGGCTCCTTAAGGTAGTTTCCACCGGGAATATTGATCAAATCATATATGCAGCTACGTGAGTGCAATGTGTGTATTCTGGCATTGTTAGGCTACTGGACTGCTGACATTTTATGCCCAGCTACTCTTGTATGCAAATCTGTTGTGTGTATATCTAGCTGCTCCACCTGTAGAACTTGCATATTGTAACCAAAAAAAAATAGAGATGTAGTTAGAATTCCTAATGAAATTAGGGGCTGGTAAGTATTAATTTCATTACTCCCCCTCCTCAGTTTACACCATGTGTACGCATAACAGCATCTTACAATCATTTTCTAACAATCTGCAGTGCAGCACTTCAAGTAAATTTGAAACAGCAAATAAGTTCAGTACTGTGAAAATCATGAAAAATAACCCTGTCCAAATATTTGCCTTCTGTAAAGGTGGAAATTTTCATGCCATATTTATGTTCATCCTTTTCCTGCTTCAAGCAGCTCCTATAAAAATGAAATGTATGGATACATAATTCTTAAATGTGTAGGTCTATGTAAGGAAGTTTAGAATGGTAAATTTTAAAATCAAGCAAACAGTATAAAATTGGCAGAACACTGAAAGGTTAATTAAAAATGTCCATGTGTACTGGACAGTGGTTTGTGAATCTTATAGGAAAGTTTCAAAGAATTAAAAAATAAGGTTTTGAGGCAAGCATTCAAAAAAATTGCGAGGAAATTAAAGATTAGCAAGTTTGATACATGATGTGTGTATTTTTTTAATTCATTGTTGTACTTAGTGACTCATACAAGTATTCATAACTCTGCTATTATGTTGGTATTGTGGTGATTGTCTCTATAGTAATGGTCATCGTCGTCATTGTCGTTGTTATTGTTGTCACTGTCATCACGATTTTTGTTTTGGCAAGAACTTGAAGATGATTCCAAATAAGGTAAAGGCTGTTTTTTTTTCAAAAGCTTGCAAAAAGGGAATTGACTAAACATACATATAAAAATAAAGTTCTACTTTACCCTAAAAGATTCCACAATTTCAGATGTTTATTAAACATTGTGCAAAATATTTATTTATACATATGTTTTATACATTTGTAACACTGGACTTGCTGTCTTTAGCATAACACATCATAAAGAAAACACAAACTTTATTCAATTAGGAACAACTCGGTCATTTGGGACCCGAGTTCAATGGGGTTTGTGGTTTAAAAAGCTATTAAAAACAATACTTTACATGCATAATACTTGTATGTATGTTTAGTAAAAACCTCTGAAATTTGAGGTGCTTTTAGGTTAAAAGTGTGTGGGAACCCAGAGGGTGTTTTGATCAAATCCCATAACCAGTGCACAAATTTGCCTATACTGTAGTCTACTAAACACATGTCATTAAACTTAGGGATAATAAGTTGTGTCAAAATTCAAGAACCGCAAGACATTTCATGATCATGCTAAAATTCCCTACAGCGCTTTGTAGGCTAAATGAGCATAAAAAAAAGTCGGTTTTAATGTGATAGGAATAGATTTTGGTTGGGATCACACACCCTATTGAGTTAATTTCCCAAAACTGTTTGCATTGTGGATTGACTCAGGGCGTACCGACCGGGAGGTGTGGGGGGTAATTCCCCCCCTCTGCTGTCTGGCTCGAAAAAGTGACGATATGGACCAAAATAATGCCTTTCACAAATCACCCTCTATTTTTGTGCAATTTTTTACAAATTTCGCCCAATTTGGGCACAAGTAAAGTAAATTTTGCGATTTTTGCATGCTAAACGTGCGCATTCATCAGTTCAGACTTAATACATTGTACTAGGGGAGAACCATACGAATGTTTTGCCCCCTCTGCTGGCAGGGGACGCTTCGAATTTTTCCATCTGGAATCGACAGGCCTCCGGTACGCCCCTGGATTGACTCTATACACTTGCTGGTTAACCCAGGTGGTTCCCTCACCGGTTGGCCCCGGTGGGCCCATTCTGTCCATAACCATACAGAAAAGCTAGAAGTCAAGTGGTAACATTGCCCTCGAAGATAATGTCTTCCAAATGTTTGTGGCCCTTTTGGCCTGTGTGCAATTAGTTTCTATGTGATGTCAAAATGATCTTAAGTGCAACCGCTGCCATGTGATACATCTCTGATGCTGCAATGATATAGAATAAATCTCATTTTAACTTCTTTCCTTGATCATTGCTCGAAATGGACTTTTAAGGCAACTATTTAGGTAAGAGATTGTGTACGTCTTTGACTTTGTCTCCACTACTCACTCTGCCAGGATGACGTCATTAAATTTACTACTCAAAACCATTCATAATATTACCTACGTCCACATGCAGGATGTGGTTGGATCATTGTGAAAGTAAGATGAAAGGGATAGGAAGCATATTTTTGGATGGATTCCCAAGGTTACTACCTCATAAACTTATTATTCAATATTACTATGACGAAGCATAAGCTGGAATGGGTGAGTAAAATATAAATTAAAAAACGTTAAAATTCAACACAATTAACATTATAGGAGATAGGCAAAAGTCCAGAGAGATTTGTTTTTGCAGATCGCTGTTAAAGTAGTAAAATAGGAAGGTCGCCTTATTCGTGATGCAAACAAGAAGATTAATCGTTGGTTGGGAGTCATTAATGGAATGAATTTGGCTGAGGGTATAGCCTTAATCTTGAGGACGACACGGGTCTGTAAGTCGCCAAGAAATCCTGATTGTTTTTCATGTATTGCTTCGTAGTCATATTAATTTTCCCAATGCGTAAGTGTCAAATAGCCCAATGAGTGAGTGATGGTCAATGTAGAATTGGATGGAAAATTTATGGAAACCCTGAAATCCACAGAGTCTCTGAATTTAAGCCACGTAAGCATGTAGTTTATGCTTTTAGTAAACACCGTGTAATAGGGAAATTGTTTTGGCAAAACGCAAGTTAAAAAGAAACTTTTAATTAAAACATTTTACCATGTCTGCCTAAAGTGAAGAGCCTTGATGTTTTGGTACTGGGTTCAAAAAATTGAGGCTCTGGAGCTGATTTTGAGGCCCAAAAATGGGGTCTCTGGAACTAGGTTTTCTGAAAATAAGCTGCAATTCCCCTCTTTCATCTACTTTTTGAGGAGTTTGAAGAAAATTTTGAAAGAATGCTTTGGACATGAAAAGTAGGGTCTCTGAACTGAAATGGTCTTAAAATGGGGGTCACTGGAACTGAAAAAAGAACCTGAAATGAGGGTCTTAAAGGTGACACATACCCATACTTCCTCCAATGTGAGAGCCCCCCCCTAAGTTTTGTAGGTTCTGTATTTAATCTAAAATACATGTAAATTTTTGACATCTGTATTATGTATTTTATAAAAAATTTGGTGTAGTATATCAACAATGCTAAATTCAACTTTGCAAAAAACTGACGGTTAATGAGAAAATTAAAGTTCGTAATTTAAATTTGGACAAGTTTGATTGTTAAGGTGTATCTACGGGGGGTTTTCACTTCAAGCTGAAAGAATGTCTCTATTGCGAAATAAAACAAACACTGAAGATCTCGGTGAGGACTTTTCAAAGTTGTTTCCAATATAATTTTCCTGCCCTGATCAGGTAACTGTCTTTGGTCATCATTGTACAAACTGTGGAAAGGTACCAGGTCGAAAAGCCCAGAAAACACAAACAACACTCCTGGCAGTGGAGAGTCCCTGTTCTTAGTTGAAAAAGCAGGTTGTGTGCGACCGGAGATGGGCTTTGCATGATGTTCCAGACTATTTGTCACCTTACCATCAGTTGCCTGATTAAGCCTGACATTGTTGGAAAAACACATGGTGAACTTTTCATATAGAAGTCCGCATTGATGCAATGAGGTATTATTGCCATTCCTTTCCGTCAAGCACACTGCACAACGTCGTGCAGTGCATGACGGAATCACTTGTAATACCTCATTTGCACAATGGATACATTCTATATGAAACGTCTACCCACAACATTTGCAAGTTGCTCAACTGCAAGTTACAATAGTGATTGATTAGCTCGACTTAATGTGTGATCCTAATGGATGGATAACCTAATCAAGATCTATGTCTACCTAATGTTAAAGAAGGTGGGTTCAGGCTTCACTTTTTACCCTTACATGTTGAAGTATGCACTGCAAAGATGGTTAGGATGTGGGGATGTAAACCCTAGTATCCATCTTGTCAATAATACAATGTTTGGGTTAGCTTTGTAACACTTCAAGATCTTCTTTGAAGTTTTACCCAGAGCAGCTGGAGGTAAGAAATTGGTTTGTGCACATAATAGTGCCGTCTTCCGCATTGGCTCCGAATTGAAGTGCTCCGGTAGTGTATCATCATTTAAAAACCTTACACTCACTTGGCCAGCTCCATTCTGCAAAGTATCCTGCACTTTTTTTGATGGTAATTTGTTTTGGTAACATCATTGGCATTTTTTTAACTGACTATTTTGAAGCACCATGAAAAGATCTATTCAAATAAGTCCAAACATGCTTAGTATGAGTTATTATGGTTTTTAAGAAGTCCTCTCCAAGTTATGCCAGCTTTGCAGACATTCTCAAGAGCCAGTTAAGATTGTGTGCATGTTAAACCCTGTGGGGATTCCGATCTGCCGTGTGTTTTAGAATTATCTGAAACATAATGGAGGAAATATTGATTCTGGGGGAAATGGGGGAGAAATTGATTTCTTATGATCCATGCAGATAGTACTTGTAACATAACAGTCCTAGCTTGTTTAGATGACCGAACGAAGACACAGCTTTAAATATACTGCATTCCTTCAATTGGATTTTAAGCAGTCAGCAAAAGGTGATGATGTCTTTGGAATTCCAGCGGAGATTGTTGAAGGCGTACGTGTGGATTCCCTGTAATTTTTTGATTGATGGTTTCATTAAAAAGATCAGCCATCAGTAAAGCTTTGTTTAAACACGCTCTGCACTCAAGGGAGGATTTCTTCGGGACAGAGAATCGGGATGCAAACACAGGTATCTGTTCGGATGGTGCGAATCAGACGTGGTGTTTGGATTTTGTTTTGCGTACCTAAAATGTTTTCTATAGTTTTACCGTAGAGGTGGAGGATATAGCCTGTATTTGTACAGCATAATTGCATAATTCCTCTTTATTGGTGCAGAATGTAGAAGTGCTTATCAGCGCATGAATTGTACAGATTAAAGTACTTTTTAACATACCTGGTAATTTCAGTACCTAAATATGCCCAGGCTTAAATGTTGTTTAAACTTTTCTGTACTTTTTCGGACGCATATGGAACATCAGCAAAATAAAAATACATTTGGTTGTTCGGGTAATTCCATACCCCCCATGGAAGGCACGAGTGGAATTTGAATTGTGCCTCCCATATGGGTCTAGTTAGTTTGAAGTATATCTCACGTCGACAAAATTAAGATTGACCATGATTATTCCATGGCGTATTCCAGATGGATTGAACAATCCCCTCCCACTTGTGGATCGATATATCTAACTTCCAATCTGCATGGCCTTCCCTGTAGGCAGTCGTTTAAGTTTTCAGGAAATTTCCTGAAATTGAAGGAATTAAGAATCCAGAGATAGTAACATCTAAATTTGGGGTCCATTTCAATTCAAAAAAAAAAAAAACACAATGATTTCCATTTTTAAGGTGAGGTCATATGTAAGGCGTTATGTCCCCATTTTAGCACCATTGGTCACCCAAAGACCCATAATTTTTGAAAATTTTAACACTGTCACCCAGAGACCCCTACCTTTTTTTTTCACTAACTTTTGACCATTTTCACCCCCAAAACTTTATTTTTTTAGAAAATTTTGCAAAAAACTTCACATTCATCACAGCCCCCAACCCCCACTTCTTGTCAATTTGTCACAAGAAAAACCTTTACTTTGGAGCAAAATAGGCTGTCTCAAAGACGCATTTTTTTTGCACCGATCTTCTCAGCGAATACCCCTGGGTTTTTATTTAGAAGCAACCATCTTGCACGATATCCATTGCATATCCCCATCTCCCCAGTTGTTCATACTGGTACTTATGGTCCCTGGAGGTATCAAATTCCTTCTTGGAGAGCCAATGGAAATTGAAATTGGGTCCAAACATACCAAGTTGTAAATCCAGGCTTTAGATTAAGACTTCTGCTGTGGACATTTCCTTTCCCTGTAGTGGTTGGTAGCGGTTGCAAAGTAATACAGATGTTTATGCCATCAATGACCATTTGTGAGGCAAGGGTTCCCATCCAATAGGGTAAATTTAGTTCCCTCCCTACCAGAAATCAATTTGTACCTGAATTCCTGTCCCACAATGCTCCCACGATGTACGAATAGATATGCATCACTCCAGGCCCTGCTCAGCAGTTTTTTTGTGTGCCCCTTTAACACGACCCGCGCATTTTGTGGCGTAGATTATTACAGCGGCAATCAAAGTCCGCGACTTACTGGTAAAATGTAAAATATTAGGTACAGATTGACTTCTGGCCCCAGGAACCCAAAATCCATGTATAGGCCTGTTATATTTTGCCACAATATACCAACCTACAACATGCATAAACATATTTTGCCAGGAATGTTGTGATATTTTCCCTCAATGCACATTGATGACAAGAACATCAACTGTGGTGTTACTTTTCACATAGCCTACATGTTCACAGAAATCCCCAGAGCAAAAGTTGATGGGGGAAGGTACTTATTATAGTATGTGGCCACTGACCTCAAGAAAAAAATAGAACCCATTTTAAAGTCCTTGAGGGCCCAAATGTTGCAAGAATGGCCCATTTTTAATTAGCAAAACCAGATTTCAAGTTTCCAAACACACCTGGCAATTTTCCAAAGTGGGAAGATATTCCACAATTAGATCAATAACGTCATTCTTAGGCTAAATTAGCCTGAACAGTTTATTAATCCGTCAACACCCTGGGAGTGGTATGTGTAGCTGTTGCACTGTAGCTATGTCTCCTAAATTATTTGCAGTATGCCTTGACAGAGCATGGTAACATCTTGTACATTGTAACAAACGGTCACCTGGAATTGTCTATAATCGGCGTTGCAAAGGCATATTATTGTGAAATCTTTTCCTGAAATCACATATAATGAAAATATTTTTACAATGAACCCGGCCCACCAACAACATTAGGCATGTGATAATTTCTGATATGTTTTTTTGTTCATGTTTCAAGTGTTTTATCTCCCCTCATGGATTTTTTTATGACACTATACAACCCAATTCAGGTTACCTATAGTCAGGGTTATAATTTCTTGGACATAACAAATGCGGCGTGTTGATCGTTGCGTGTAACTGTTGTCTGTTGCAACATTATGAGCCCTTTTTGGGGAAGCAGGAGTATGTTCTAACTCTCCCAAGAAATTATGAGCCAGAGTATAGCAGAGAAAAGTTGTCCTAAACCCCCCTCACGAAGTAAGTCACAAAATATTGGCATAAAGTATATGCTAACTCACTTCACAGAGTGTTGAAATTTTTTTTCCTTTAGTAAAACCAACCAGAATCACCCGCCTGTCAACCTCCACATATCCTAGCATAGAAGATTATTTTTGCATAAATCTACAATGCTGTTTCCCCCATACCATAATATATTTTAGTTTTTGATACACCCCAGATTGTATCATAGGATATTGTTGGTGGCCATTTTAAGAATAACCCGCATGATAATGTCATCCATCTTTAGTAGTGTAAATGCATTTTGTATACATTTTTTCCCCAAAAATGAATTTCTCAGTGTTTTCGATATCATGTCCAGTTCCTAACCCATATTGAATGAAACCACAGTTGAAATGCAAATTATAGGGTGTTGTGCAATGTACAATGTTCATGGTGGTGCATTTTTTTCAGTGTTAAACAACACTGTTTGTCATATTTAGAATTTTTGTGTGTGTGTGTCTCCTTGGCCAGTCAGTGTAAAATATGAACTTGCTAATTACAAACAGATTTGTGTTCTTCCTAATATTTGTATGTTTTAAAAATGAAAGAAAATATTGTATTTAGCTGTGATGCAAAATTCATTCCTTATAATTATTGTATGTAGAGGAATAGCATGGATAAATGGCTGTTTGTCATCATTAAAGAGACTTGATTGGATGCGAAACAACTACAAAAAACTTGTTAAAATTAATTTGACAAACAAGTAGAAAAGAAAACTAAAAACAACTAAATTTTGAACCTACCTGCTGTCGTAATCAGCCCTATAGAAAAGCATGGTTGGATTTTGCATTGACATTAAGTTTTTTGCATTTATTTTGAAATTTGCATTTTGATCTCTGAAATTTGCTAGTTAACTTTTTAAAGAAAAGCTGAATAACTGACTTAGTCCAGGTCTTACTTTAAACTGGTTTAACTTTTTGTGCATATGGACCTTTAAGTGCTATAACATCAAACATAAGGCCATAAAAACCTACATTAGATATGTTAAGATATCTCTTCAAAATATGAAATCAGTTTTATTAACTGTTACAATGTATCTTGGCTATTTCATGAAGATTAAGGGTAGTTTGTATGAACATAATGATAATGTAAAAATAAAGTATTTATGTTTATATGTCTTGTAAATGTTTGATAAGTAACCATGATGACACAATATGACACAATTGTGTTGAGGTATCATTAAATTCTAATACCTCACCATACCAAACATTTTGTGCCATAGTTTTCTGAAATTGGAGAGTAAGTTGCTAGTTAGAAAACAACAAACCACATCTTAGTTGGGATGTGCAGCTATGAACAAGCCGTTCGTTATCTTCGTCATTTTAAAACAGCTTATTAAAAATGTGTGAAGAAATCCTCACTTGTAAAAACATCAAATATTGGACTACAAAATAGACTCGTGTTGGTGGGACTGTGAAGGAAATATGAATTATGCAGCGACTAAATTAATAAATCAAAATCATTCCATATAAAGAAACCATGCATTTGATAATGATATTGCATACTCAATGCGACATAT
>JAMKCH010051548.1:0-25523 GCA_023653785.1 Ophioderma brevispina
TTCAAGGCGAATACCAGATTCCGCTACGTGTCTTAGCAAGCGCTTCAACGATACCATAATTATCAAGTATGCAGAGAAATCTGGTAAAAATTTAATGCAAAGAATGTGAGTTAGCAAGAGTTAGTAAAGGTGGTCAAAATCACATCTGGATGCAAGGCAACTCTAGTGCTCATTATAGAATAAACTGGGTTTAGTAGTAGTACCTTAAAGAGGAAAAAACAGAATTATGAAACACCAGAATCAAAGTTGGCTGATATGTTAATGAAGTATTTAGTTATGGTATTTATTTTGCCCCTCATATTATTATTGTGAAATATTTAGGGAACCAAGGATGTGATTCACTTGAAAATGGATAGTGAGAATCTGCCAGATGCAACTTCTAGAAACACTGTAGCTGAAGTTATTGGTAGCAAATATCCTGAACAGGTATGTTCATTGACCAGTTTTATACATAATATGTTCACTGGGAAATCATTGCGTAAAATTGAAGGTTACGTTCCAGTGAAAAACTGGCTCTTTCAGAACTCCCTGGTATTACCTTCTTTTTGCTCAATTGTTTAATTCGTGAAGAGTTTCAGCTTCATGTTTGTGCTTTGAGCAATTTTTGGCACAATAATATGGTCCTGGACCAAATATGGTCCTGGAGCGTATGGTCCTGGAGTATAAATAATCTTGAGAATATCAATTTGAATGCACATGTTCAAGGTGGGAGATATAGCAATAGTACAGAATAATTTTTCCACTGCACAGGGAGGCAGATTGCCATATGCTTCAGGAGCATTGTGCATTCAAAAAAATATGCTCCAGGAGTATTGTCAAATATGCTCCTAGAGCATATTTGTGACTTAAAATATTTCTCCAGATTTTTTTTATGCTCCAGAACATATGCGGTCCAGGACAATATGGTCCTGGCCATATGGTACAGGGAAAGATTATCGGCCAAAATCACATAAAGCTGTTTGATCATGAATCAGTAATTGCCAGTTATGTGTTGGACCACTTTGTGTACATTCTTTAAAAAGAACAACAAGTCTGATTTGCAAAGTGTAATATAAAAATTCTATGTAGCACACAGAATTATAGAAAAGTGCAAAAAAATTTTTTCCAAAAATATTATTCATAGGTAGATCTTAGTTCAGGTCCTCTTGATAGCTGGGAGGTTGGCCCAGGGAAGCCATGACGATGGTGGCGGTTGCTTTTATTTCTTGGCAGAGTAAGACCAAAGAGAACAATAATGTCTGAGAGATCTACTTCTGTAAATATGTGAAATCTGACTTGGTACACCAACCTATTAAAGTTTTGCAAACAAGAGATTTCATTATATCAGGTACCCTTAAAAATTGTGAAGTACTGATTCTGGTCCTGATTTGTAAAGCTTTCTGTCAATAATATCCCCATATGAAAGATTAAGCGGAGAAAAATGTTTCTTTGGTTGGTACAAAAAAAGGGTGACAATTCTAATTTTTTATAGGAGCAAACTACGAAATTCAGCTATGCTTTATATTGAAATATAAGCGAACAAAGCTCCTTTTTCTCTTTTTTAAGAATTTTCTATGCCAAATACTAGGGTAAATTATATTGAGTGTCAAAATCTATATGAAATTGCTATTATGACACACTATTTGGGTGTCTCAAAATCTCTCGTTGCCTCTGAAAGACATTCTCAAGATTTCACAAAACCTCTCTGTCTCCTGACTGTGTCTGCTTACTGCTCTTGTCTATTACCTTCTGTCTGTCTCTGTCATATCCTTTTTTTCTTACACTGTATCTTTCCCTCCTGCCGTGCATTCTATTCCTACCTGCCCCATTCTATCCCTCTCTCTTTGTTTTTATCTCTCTTTCTTTCTCTCTTTCTGCATATTCACTTGTTTAAACAGTTCAGTGTACACAGTGTTGTATGTGTATGTATACACATTGCATTTGCAATCCAGCTTTAAAAACATCAGTGGTTTTTTTTTTCTAAATCAATGTTTTTTAACCAAAACATACTTTTAATATTTGACAGAATAAACCACCATATTTTATTTATCAATTGCTTTACTAAACACCGTAATCAATAATCAAGTCTCCATCCATTGGTTTATATTCTTGTCAAAATAAAATGCCTGTATAACTCCCTAATATAAAAAAACAAACCAGCACTTACAAGGTAACCTCACATCCACAGTTTGTTTTCATTCCTGAGGCTTATCCGTCATCCATCACCTTGTCTAAAACCATAAAAGAACAGGCGTGCAGTTATGTGGACGGCAGAAGAGGTAGGACTAGTAGGAGCACAGCAGTACTATGATCTGCACAGTAGGTGACATGGTGGTCCATATGGCACGTTGGGCTATTTTCATTGTTGAACAACGCTTAAGTGTTTGTGGTCCATATAATACTTCCCGCCATAATTTGCCTTTCAAACTTCGCATAAATACGGTTTCTCGATATTAACTAAAATTCAGAAAAAAATTGGGGGTCACCGATGTCACTTTTGAGTGAAAAGCGTACAAAAATACACATTTTTCGCCAAAATTAACTACATAAGTCTATGGAAAAATCATTATTTTCCAAGACATTTGCTGGTAGGCTAAAAATTTAGCCATAACGTTCTTGGTGATTTTGTTATATAAGTTGCGCACTCATGTCACTTCGAACAGAACAATAAAAACAGGGGTCACCGCGTGTCCCTTTTGAGAAATTCATGCAAAATCGGCTTTATTTTTTCTTGAAAAATTGACCCCTGCGACATCTTAGTGCATATAGCGCCGACAAAAACCAGAATAATATGCAACCGTCTGAGGCAGTAGCTCTGAGTGTTTGCGTGACACCAGCGCGTATCCATCACCTCTCCCATAGTGAACATCAAACCATTCTGTGATATTCAAATATTAGTCTTCTTTTTTCGTTTTCTTTTGTGCTTCTTTTTTGTTATTCTGAATTCGATCTATACTCGCTTTTCACCTATTTCTATCTTTTACTCTGCATCAGAGTTTCTTGTTTTTCATACTTTTTGGTTTTAATCCTATATTCTCCCGTTTGTGACAGGAGATGCGGCATCACTCCCGTTTAGACCTATGATATTCGGGTTTTGATAGATACATCTTAAAAGACCGACCTGTCATGAGGCATTCTTTTACCTGACCTCGGAATTTCACATGAATATTATTTTCAAATCACAATACTATATTTGAGGTGAAAAGGGTACCACTATTCCGAAGGGCCCCCGATCGCCAGAAATATCAGCAAAACATTTTCCAGACAATGAAAGCTAATGAATACCGAACCCAAATTCGGAACATGAAGCTTAAAGCTTTTTCTCTATCTGATTATAAGAAGTCAGAACCACAAATATAAAAATATGCATATACACAGGTCCGCGTATTGGGCTTGCTTCGCATATTATATGAATTATTATAAGTTAGGCCCTTTGCGTACTGTCCCAAAACACTATACTATCAAACTAAAAATTAAACAACAATATAAACTTTGCATTTTGTGAGATATTTTTATTTTATTTTTAGACCGGTTCCTAAGCTTTACATCCGTCTTTTATCCTTCCATCCAATTTGATGCACCCTAAATCAGATATTTTCACATTGGAAACACAAAAGATAAAATACCATTTGAAGGTTCAAGAACTGAACTTAAAGCGGCACGACCCGATTTAAATCTATGATATCTTGGTCAGAAATGGGGCTTCACCCCAAAACAGCACTGTAAATTTTCGGGCCGATATTTCAACCCGTTATTTGAAGTGAGAGCTAGAAACGTTATTTTGTAATTCCCCCGTTGTAAAATTTAATAATTTGGTCGACCAAATGGGGCATATTTTCGCTCATAACCTCCAACCCAAATCCTTTAGCCTAATATTTCACAGGGCTAAAGGAGAAAAATAGTGGGAAATTTCTGCTGAACTAGGACAGCCACCATTAGTCTCTGTTGGGGACAAAATGTGCGACACTGCTCTACTTGGGAGGACAATTTCCCCTCTCCCCATTCCTCACTGCTTCCAAGATGACAGGGAGGAACACAATGAAGAAACTAGTGTTTGAACCCCAGAACAATAAAAGAAGGATGGTTTGGTGTGTAAAGCCTCAGTTTATTTTCAGCTGGCCCTCACTTTAATTTCTCCAATCTGAGCTGTATTTGCGACCGGAAAACCTCCCTCCACCCTACCTGCTCGCTCCATGGTTGACAGAATGTTTTGCGTAAAACTCTTACTACGCGGATTGTGCGCTCTTTTCCTGTTAAGCGCGGGCATTCGACGCTTCAGGCCGCTGAGACCTTTCGTAAGATATTTGCTTGGAACTATGCCAAAAGAATGATATATGACCCAACCCTTAAAGGCTAGTTCATGGTGTATTTACAAAGTGGGCAAACTAAGAATATCATTCTGAAGCAGGTTATTTGGTAATCTTCTGGGAAGAGTTTGCAGGTCATCTAAGTGTCATCAAAAGAATTGGTAGTCATGAAACAACAAGCCGCAATGGACTCTTTAGAGTAAAGTTACTTGAAGGTTATGGATAAGGCAGTTTGCAGTCAATTTAGGTAATCATTACAACTGTTAAAATTATGTGTCTAATAAGATTGAATGGATATTCACTAACTTTGCCATAAGGCAAAAAAAAATATTTGTGTTGCCCTCCCAGCTTAAAACAAGAAGGTCGGTCAGTCGGTCGTTTTTTTTTTTACCTTTATTGTAAAATAATTTTTCCCAGAACAGTGATTGCTATTCATGTAAATCCAGCTAAACCCACTGGTGTGTTGCCGTGTCGTCTCGTCATTCTGGTTCAGTTACATGAAAATGCACTGCCGAAAGAATCAAAGCAGGTCCCGCAGTACCATATTGGTCAGAATGCGCAGACCAGATGCCACGGTCCATGTCGGACGATGACGATTGTAACGGTGACGTAGTTGAAAAGCTTGCCATCGTTGTTATGCCGCGAATTACAAACGCAGAAAGTCTCCATTTAATCGAAGTTGTTGGAACACAGCTGAAAACCACCTCACAACTTTTCCTCCTTTTCCCCACCAATCCTCCAAGCTGTAACATCACGCTAGCTACAGTTGGATTCCTCGTGATCGGGCTATGTCAGAGTGCTGAAGCATATATGTGCTGACAGTTGGACAACAGCACGTGGGATGAAAAGTGAAATGATGCAATAATTTCATATTTTTTGCTGCTGCAGAGAAGGAGAAATTATGTTTTTATTCCCCTGGCTTGAAAAGAGAGGGGGGGGGGCTTATAGGATATGCGAGGGTGTTGTGCATGTCCGTATGGGTGTTCTATGTATGTATTGTGTTCCAGTTTGCGTTGGTTGCGTTGTTCGCGTCTCCTTCGAAAAGTTAAGTCCAATTAAACCCAGACTTGGGGTTAAGGTTGCAATAGGGGTTCCTTCATATGTGGATGATGTCAAAAGGTCATTGACCAAGGGTTCAAAGGTCAACTGAGGTCATGTTCCAGTTTTGGTTAGTTTGTTTTCTGTTGTCCTTGAAAAAGTTGAAGTCCGATTACTTGGGTCGAAGGTGTCCAATATGGGTGCCTTCATATTTTGTTGAGGTCAATGGTCACATACCAAGGTTCAAAGGCAGCTACGGTCATTTCCCCTTTGGTTAGGCTTTCATTTTTAGAAACTGCTACATTTTCAGATATATTCCATCGAGCACACAATTATTGAATTTTGATGCCCTTCAACTGACAACTGTGCCAACTAACCACCTTGTGTATATGCCACTTGCCAAGGGGGATCAGGGGGGGCGGCCCAGGGGTTTACTTGGCTGTATTTTTTATTTTATTAAACTGTTTCAACTGGTGTTATTGTAAATGTTCTTTTATATTTGTTTTTTGGGTAACATTGCATGTCAAAATTTTTGTTTTAAATTGAATATTTCGTGTTTTGTCGAATTGTACTCTGTAATCGTGGAGGTATACGGTGCAGTTATACAGCACCGCACTAAGGCCCAATTGTATTTTCCTTCCTGTTTTTCACGCACTTTTATATTGGCACACAAGTTCATTCTTAGCTAATTCCCCCTTCCTTTCCAAGAATATGAGTGTTTTTGGCCCGTGTCAAGGAGTTAAATCCGACTACACTTTGTGATTTTTCCTGTTTGGTTTGGCTTTGTTACCCATTATTAATCAACAGGAAAACAGTAAAGAGACAAACTCAAGACAAACAAAAACAACCGAGATTTTTCGGATTTTGGTCGGTTGCCGGAGGGCAACACCAAAATTTTTTTTTGCCATAATAATCCATTACGGTGGAGTTACTTGGTTACTCAGGAATGAAAGGTTATCTTACGACATTGATAGAACAATTAAACGCAATTTTCACAACCATAATGATGGCACATTCCTGTTGAAACGTGCTGTTGAGTGGGGAGAAATTTCAAGGATGACTTGACTCACTCACTAGTCTGTCTTGGCTCACATGCTGGCTCAAACAGAAATGTTCTGGAACTCAATCTCATCCAATTGGACAAAGTGGTTAGAAATGATTGTTCACTTCAAACTATGTTGATGCAATCAAGGAAGAATCATGGCACATGCCATTGATTTGATCATGATTAATTCTCAAGATAGTGCACAATCTTTTTTGTGGTGGCGGGCACCAGCATAGCTGGCAGGACCACTTAGCAATCCGTTTTTTTTTTTTTAATTTTTCTTTTCTGCATGATTGGAAAAGTTTAAGTTCAATTGGAACCAAACTACAGTCATAGGTGACACATGGGCCCCTCATATGTTTTGATGAGGTCAAAGTCACATGCCAAGGGGGGGGGAGAAAATCTAAACACGGTTGTTGGTTTTTTTTGTGAGAAGCTTTCTGGAAACATGGGTTCATTTTCACAGAAATCCTTAGACATGGTTTTTTTTTTTTTAAATGTGCTATTATTGCCTCAAAAAATATTGTTAAAAACCAAAACAATGTTGTATGTTTGAAGCAAATACACATATAGAAATGGGTACCATTGCCCCAATGACCCTTAGAAATGGTTAAGGGTTTCAAGTCCTCGCTGTACATCCCCGACCCAACCAAATCTGATTACTCTCCCTCACCCGGGATTCTTTATCATACGGCTTTAATTTCCTCAGTGTTTTTCAAATGTTTGTTTCTCTTCCGTTAACCATTAAGCAACTATGATCTGTGATGGAATCATATATGGGTTACATTTACTCCATAATGGATAGGATTTGTAGGTGAGTAGTATAAATAAAGCCAAAGTTTAAATCTGCATGATTTTGCACGCCCGCAACAGGGCTGTGGCCAGATTCACCTCACACCCAGCAAAACTACTGTCCAACAAATGACAACCACAAAGTCCGCGTGGCAAGGCTCATGATAGAAACACAGTGCTGATGCTGCCATTAGCTCCCATATCTGGCCCCCTTGTAGGTATATTTCTTTTTTACTTCTATACCAGGGTTGCCAAACAATTTATTTTGCCCAAATCGCGTAAAAAATGATGTCGAAAGAGTCGCCCACTCACTAAAAGTCGCAAGGCACCCCGAAGTCCCATGACCTGGTATTAAAAATTTGACCAAAAAATCGCTGTCAAAATTTTGGGCGTCGCAGTACCTTTCAAGTCGCCCAATTGGCTACCTAATTGCGGTTTGGCAACACTGAGTTTAACCGGGTAACCCAGCTGAACCCTCATCATCGGATTTCCTTAGAAATCTTCACAACAGTACACTCCCAACTAGTGGCCTACATGGGTCCTCAGAGTACACTATAGGATGGACAGTGCTATGTAAACATAGCTGTCATGCACCCAGTGTCTTTTGTACTCCGCAAGTACTTATTTGTCGGTACTGTACTCTGCATCATAAGCTGAAGTGGTACACTGGAGTAGAGCTAAGAGTAACCATGGAGTAGCCTAGGCCTCTGTGTTTACAACCAAAGACCATTACAAAAACCGTAAGAAATCTGGCTGTGTATAACAAAAAAGACTAAAAAAACTGAACTGAAGTTTGAATAGCTTATTAGCAAAATCCAAGTAATGTACCCTCCTAACCATCCAAACTGTTTTAATTTTTCTTTAGGGAATGAAACGCTACAGCTAATAAGTCACAAGAAGTCATCAGCTGCTAGCCCCTATCAATGCCACTGATTTTCACCTGTATCTGACGGAGGAGATGTCTCATTTTGGGTGATGCCAAAGTACCTGGAAGCACTCTACTAAACAAGAATGACCAATATTCGGGTTTCACCCATTCCGATGGTATGAATAGGTACTTGTTTATCCTTACCTTAAATCAGTCATTTGCCAAACTGCGGGTTGTATGAGAATTTGACTTGATTCATTAGTTACACCATATACTATTCTGGGAGCATGGAGGGACACAGAACTTCTTTGACCTAGAAAATATAGCTGACCTAGAATGAACCATGCAACCTGGCAAGCACAATCTACCCAACATTGTAGTTTCCAATTGAAGACATAGTGTAGCTGATAGCTGCAGGTATTGGCCAGCACTAGTAGTAGCTCGTTGTTATTCTAGTGTGATTGACTTAAAGCGGCACTGGCACATTGTCACAAATATGGAAATTCCTTCAGTTTGCTCTCAAATGATATCAGGCATTGGAAGAATTAGAATAGAGATTTACACATAAAATACATACTCAAAACAGATAGGGACGTTAATAAGAGGTTTAAAGACATCAAGGTAATTGTAGGCTAAACTTTTAAGTTTTCCAAACTTTAATAAACAAAGTGTATATTACATGATATCGTATTATAGATTCGTACTCATTGAGATTAAAAACAACAAAGGTCACAGACCGTCAAACAGGGTACATTGACGTGGGAAACATGCATTACGACGTGCGTTTTCTTGTGTTAAATGCCAATTTCGTTCATCTGCTGATTTAATGTCGACGGCGACATTAATTAAATTGTTCGGTTTACCCATAAGGGCGCTGATTGGCCTTAATCGTTTCAGATGAGAGCTAATGTATATGAAAAGCTGTTACAACATGCAAAAATATCAATTTTGAACAATTTGAGGCGCACTATTTTTTCAAATGTGCCAGTGTCTCTTTATATGTGTAGCTGTAGACTAGGCACACATGGGGTGCTGGTTTGGATAAAATGCTAAGCTATGAGAGACCTTTTTCTTGTGTATCTACTTATGACCAAAATAGATCAGAGTGTAAAAGTGCTAGTTTACACAGGGGTGGTGCCAGGGGGTGGCAGGGGAGCCCTTCTTGAGAATTTCAAAATTCAGAAAAAAACTGGGGGTTTAAGCAATGTAAATTGCATTAAAATTAGGGGTTTACCTATATGAGTTAATCATGTAATTGTTTCCCTTCTAGATTTACTTGGTGCGCCCCCCTTTGAGTGTACAAGGTGGTACAACTTGCTCTGTTAGTAAGAAGCTATCTGTGTAAATATGCACTAAGAGTTGTGTTGTCATGAAGTGGACCAAATGGCAGTCAAGAGTTTGGTAAAATATTTATCATATCTTTGTGCTGAGAAGTAAAAAGAATGAAAACAATATGATCGCATTATGGTAGGTACAATGAAGGCCCAATATTCAGAGATGTTTTTTATGGAGTATAAAGAATGAGTTTAGACTCAGGGGATAACAAGGCTTAGATGCATTGAACCATTAAATTAGGAACCAATCTTTACAAAAACTTTTTAAAAAATAGGTCTCCGTGCCCCCTTGGTATGTATGGTTATAATTTGTGATTTGATAGCAGGTGAATTTGGAACCATTGCCAAATTGACATGCCCCAGAAGTCTCTAGGGTTGGTATATGAAAAAAAAAATGCCATAATATTTCCAAAAAGGAACAATACACATTTTGATCACAGTATTGCTTCATACATATCTTTTGATGGCAAAAGGTAGGGGAATTTTGCAGTAATGCCAACGGTAGAGGAATTTTGCAGTAATGCCAAAAGTTCCAGTGCAAGTATATAGGGCCTATAGTAATAAATGGTTGTCCTTATTTTCATGTTCCACAGGTGAGTCGATGTCAGTGCAAGACCCCCATGCCATGGATCTATGTTGCACAGCGGGGCCGTATTCTCGTGACGTCATAGCCTCTATGGATGACATGCTACGCTAGGTGCGAGGAATGGGTTTCACGTTATTATTTTTTTTTAATGTGCATCCCTTTCCCAAATCAATATGTGATGTGATAGTCTTCCAATAGTGTGGCCTAAGAAACCGGTCTTCTGGGGCAGTTTCTATTTAAAAAGAGCATACACCGAAAATTATAAATCACAGCTTGGAACAACAAGAACACAAGCTAAGAGTAATCATGTTATTGGTTGGGATGAAGCCAGATTCAAGAACCAGACAAAAACCTCACACTGCTCAATGAAGCCATATTATCTGAAGCAGGTGGGACAACTGATGAACAAGGATGACGGATTGTACCCATTAGGATCAGATTATGACAAATCTGGTTATTGGTGAGAATGAAGCCAGGATCATAGATAAGAACCACACACAAAAAAACACTGGCTCAAAATGAAGGCCATATGGATCATAAGCAGGGTGGGAAAAAACATTATGAACAAGGAATGAAGGATTGTACAAACTGTAATCATATTATGACTAATCATGTTATTGGTTGAGATGAACGCCAGATCATATATAAGAACCACACAAACACCCTGGCTCAAGGAAGCCGTAGGAGCAGAATCCTGTGCTAAAAAATATCGTGAACAAGGATGGGCAAACATTTATGACACAAGGACTAAGGATTTTTTACAAACTGGACTAGATGTTCTACTCTTCTTGAAATGGCAACCTTCACATTGCAACAACATCTTTGATCCCCAGAAACTACCAGTTTCTAGACACACATCATACAGTCAGAGTGAATGTGTCCTGGAATTAATTGGATGGACATAATCAATTATTATCGAGTGTTCCATAATTACTATTTTAGCTTTTCCACATGTTGACAATGAGAGAAAAGTGTTTGAATAATCACATTTGCTTTCAAAACTATTGAACTGAATTGTGAATGAAAAGGTCACTTGCAATAGAAACACTGTACCTAATATAGGAAACTGTTAATTTCTACCATATTGTCCACAATCTGTTGACTTTTATTTCATTGGTATACAACTCGTGGTTTTGTAAAATAAAGATACTAAACATTGCAGTTTTTTAAAAATTTTTTAATCAAAATATCATGGCTAAGTTTGGGATAGCAGAAATCGCTTGTGGTGAAAAAAGGCACGCTGAATTGCCCTAAGTGAAGGGCTTTTTAGTGGCTTGAACCATTATGGGTTTTTTGCAAAAATATTGTCCAGTTCGGTCAAAGTGCAAAAGCTGCCATGATGAATACATGTGGTGTGTTAATTGCTACCTATTAGGATAACTTTACCTGAGTCAGTGGCTCTTGAAAGGTTCTTCTTTGACTATGTCACCTAAAACCCTTGCAACTAACCACTGCCAAAGAGAGATTTGGCATAATGGTAGGGTTGATGGAATTTCTGACAATGGCAGCTATTGCAATTACTACGGCCTCCTTGCACTCTTACAAAGGATTTAACATTATCATATTTCCAGGCCACATAATATTGATGTACCTCCCAGAGTAATCGCAAAGGCGCGGATCCAGTGAGGGGGTGGGCGGAATGGGCGCGCGCGCCTCCGGGTAATTCTGCAAAATCTTGCAAAATCATCAAATTTGGCAAGTTTCAGAGTTCAGCTTTCACAGCCCCCCCGTTTTTGACGGTTTTCAATTCCTGGATCCGCCACTGATCTTTCACACCACCCAGTTTGCATGTTTCTGGGCATCCCAATAAAAAAGGTCATTTCTCAATACCTGACATCAAATGAAATAAAATTTTGAACAGGACTTAATAAATGGGCAGTTCTTTCAGTAGATTGAATTTGTAAGTTTGCAGTGTAGATCCAAGCTACAAAGAGAAATATTTTGTTGTGTGAGGATCTTGCATCGGGAACCTCAAAGTTTGCTCTTCCCTTAATTGAACAATTTTAAAAAGCAATATTAAGATTTTCTGTCATGTGCAAAAAAAGAAAATACTAAATCATGTTTTGGGCTAATTCACATTTAGAAGCCATGCTTAAATATTTTTTTAAATGTTTTAGACATGAATGGCATTTTTCTAACAGGTCCTTGTGTCAATGTAAATGAATCATATCAGAGATTTAGACTGTTAACAAAAACTGCTGACCCACAGTAAACTTCCCACCTTTCAAAATTGAGATGATTCGCTTCTTACAAACAAAAATATCAATTGCACCTTATAATCTGGAACACTTGCTGGAGATAAGTCCTGTTTTGTAAACAAACGGTATGGAAGTCTTCACAGTACTAAAACAAATTGATAAGCTAAAGTAATTAAGAATATTTTTTAAACCTGTATGATTTTTTAGAATGTATGTATGTAAAGTGTTTTTTGGCATTTTTACTTAAAATGCGCCACTCCTATTTCATGTACCAATTTGTCAATACTCGGCTTTTGCCTTATGGTTTCTGCATCATGACTTAATGTTTTGATGAAAAATAAAGCAAAGATTTTACATTAAACTTTTAGGTCAACACGGCCGGATTCTTACTCGTTTGGAGCCTATACGGCACTACAACCATAGTCTACCCCTGCAGCTACTGCATACAAACACTGGGCTATTTGCAAGGCAGTAGCTGCAAGGACCAGTACGTTTATGAAGGTATACAGTGCCGTACCTAATGGCTACGCTATACACCCGTTCTCTATTTAGCCCTTTTTTAAATCGTTTTTGAAGAAAGTCATTACGACATTCGAATTGGGCGTATCAAAACATCTATATTCGTGCATTTTATATTAAAAATGCAAATGCATGACAAAATTATCTAAAAAAAATAAATTGGGCATGAGAATACCACACAGGGGGCACAAAAGAGCACACTGATACGCCGTGTAACCCATAGCTATCTGAGCTGCTGCGACAACTGCAGACAGCCACTGTTTTACGCTATCTGTGTGGCAAAAATACACCGAATTCTGGCCAGCGAGTGTACGTCTAGGTATGTATGTAACCCATTTCTTTTATTCGGTGGTAGCTGCGGATGCTACTACCATAAGAAATTTGCCATGTTGTTGTAATGAAATAGCATCTTAGATCACCCCCAACACCGCCCCTCACCCACCCCCCCGCTCCCCCCCCCCCCCACCCCACCCACCCGGCCAAACCGTCTATCCCCACCGCCCCGACGTCTCCTGAGATCCCCCACCCGCCCCACCCCGCTCCTATCTCACACACCCAGATCACCCACCTTCTCCACCCCCCCCACCTCCGACCCCATTCAGTTTAAAGTCAATATATATCAGCGTTGGTGTGAAACGATTTTCAAAGTGAAGGGCCACTTGAGCTGAGCAATTTTCAATCCTTTACGATCGTTTTCTTGTGCAGCTATGATAGCCCAAGAAATGTGGGGGGGCCAGGCCCCTCTACTTTCAAAGTGAGGGCCATTGCTCCCCGTTTCTGGCCGCCACTGCTACATTATGTAATTAGATGCTTGCAAGGTTTAGAAGGGTTGTCCTATCAAATGGTTGCACAACCCTAGCTTACAGAATAAATACTTAAATATATTTTTTGAAGATTTGAGACTGTAGTATACATCATTGCTTTAATGTTTGTATGTTTTTGTTCTGCTTACTTCAACCATTAACAGGCTGCATAGGTGAAATAAAGTCAATTATATATAATTACCACATAACCTATGACGCTGCCATAATAAGACCCAACCGCGTGACCACATGTCTTTTGTACCTAACTATGCGAAAGTCTGCCCTCTAA
Organism: Ophioderma brevispina; assembly: GCA_023653785.1. Taxonomy (NCBI): domain Eukaryota; kingdom Metazoa; phylum Echinodermata; class Ophiuroidea; order Amphilepidida; family Ophiodermatidae; genus Ophioderma; species Ophioderma brevispina. The sequence continues at coordinate 13,759 of JAMKCH010051548.1, forward strand.
AATATCTCTGTGTAAAGTGTGGGCTTGTCGCAATTTGTATTGTGTCATCTGCAAGTCAAGTGCACCTAAGGAATTACTTTTTGCAGTGTGTCCATTGTTTTCAGGCCGTGTGTAAAAATGTGGACACCAACTGTTAACCCTAACATAATGCTGCCGCTATTCTGCTTAAACTTTCAACATTTTTTTTTGTCGCTTTTTCCATCCATCGGTCTTCATTTTTGGTTTTAATGGCTGCCTCTATTTTGTGTGTTTTTCATGGGCATGCCCTTTTAATTTATTGCTTTGTCACTATGGCTTGTCCTGGCTACATAGCCACTTTCTTATAAATATTTTCCACACCCATATTGCGCATTTTCAGACTTGGATACAATGGGTCCTGAGGTAGTGACCCACATGTTGTGACCTTCAAGTGATCTTGGTGCCTCATGTGACCTTGGTGAACCATGTGACCTTTGTTCCCATTCACACTGCGATGGCAGATGACACGTTCGGTGAAATATCAAGATTCCCCAACGGCAATGTTTCCTAAGAGAATCCCTCAGTCGTCGCTTTTTATCCGCCTGAGAATGATCACATGTTCATGAATTTAAAAGGTCCAGTGCTGATGAACAGTTTTTTTAATTTTACTTTGATTCTACTGGCCAGCATATATAAGAACATTCATCACAATTACACAAGCGGTTCTCGAATCCAACAAAGGTCCCCCGCCCGTTTTGCGATAGTAAATGGAGGGAAATATATTTTAAGATCTTACAGGAAATTGTGAATGGAAATAAGTGGTTCTCAAACCACAGAGGCTGCTGCCTGCAATAGAGGAGGAGCAGAATCTCATGGGGCCTTATTTAAGGAGTTCGTTTACCCCGCCATACAGCAAATGTTTTGACACCTTTGGTGTTAGTATGGACCCTCTACATCGAATGCTTGGTAGGTAGTCTCTCAAATTGTGGTATCACTTTTTCAATAGGGGGGGGCCAATTTAAGTTTACACAGGTGTCAAACTTTTAAAATGCCCCAATCATGGTGAAATGTAAGGCCATCTTGTCCATCTAATCATAAGGAGTCCAAAAAATGTAATAGTTTGTACCACCGACGAGACCATTGGTTTTGGAAATTATAGAGGTACATGGTAAAAAAAAGGTCAATTTCAATTTGTACAGGGTCAACATTAAAAGTTAATCTGATTAAATTTTTAAATACTGCAAGTTATTGCCTGAAGGTAAGAGGACTCCTAAAAGGGATATTTGTATTCTGTTAAATGCTACTTAACGGAGATAAGGGTCAAAGAGGTCAACAACCAATGGGGTATGTTGACCTATGACCGTTTTTTTTGGTCCCATAACATGGTAACTATCATGCCGAGGGTACAAAACTATTCCTTATATTTTGAACTCATTAAGCTAGATGCCAACTTCTATATTTTTCACAAATTGAAGCAACTCTTCCGATTTGAACCCTGTACAATAGAAATGCCTTTTTTTTTTTCCATTTTAAGAAAGCCATTTTTACCCCGATAACTTAACTCCAAAACGCATCGGTCATAGATTGGTACCCACTATACATTTTTGGAATCCTTATGACTAGAAGACGGACCATATGGCATACTTTCAGAATGATTGAGCATTTTAAAAGTTTGAACCCCTGTGTAACTAAATGGCCCCTATTGAACACTTGACACCACATTTGAGAGTACTACCTAACCCTAACGTTGATCTATAGGGTCCATACTAACTATCAAAATTTGTCAAACCTTTTCTTGCAGTGAGGGGTTAAACGATGATGTTTGACCTGGGATCCTAGCTCCTCCACTACAATACATTTGACAGTATCAAATGTTACTACATTGAACATACAACTAAACTTGTATTATTTGAACCTAGTGACCCTACGTGACCTTGAAATTACCTTCACAATTTTCCGTTTAGAAATGTTGACCACTTCCACCATTTCATACCTAACCACATGTTTGAATTTTGAACCTTGAATAACCCACGACCTTGAAATGACCTCAAAGTTTAGCCTGAAATTCTTACTACCTCACCCTCATTTTTCATGAACATACTACCATGTGTAGGATTTGTACCTGGATGCCCCACTGACCTTGAAATGACCACAAAATTTTTTGGCCCCTGATGTTTACCACAACCCTCCAAGTTCCATTCATCCTACCACATACTTAGTAGTTTGACCTTCTTGAAGACCCCACATGACTTGAATGACCTCAATTTTTTGCCGTGAATGCTGACTACAATACACCCCCCAAGTTACATCATCTAACACATTTGACAAGGGTTTAGCAATTTTATCCCATTTGACCTTGAATGAACCCCGCATGACCTTCAAATGACCTTAAATTTTTTGCAACTGAATGTTGACCACAACCCACCATTTCATCATCATCCTACCACAATGACAAGGGCTAAGCATTTAAAATTCCCATTGGACCTGAATCCCCCCCACAATTAACCTTGAAATGACCTTCAAATTTTTCACACGATGTTACGCACACCCCCCAAGTTTGATCATCCTGCCACAATTGCCCAAGCTTATAGCATTTAATCCCATTTTTTTTTGAACCAAATTTGAACCCATTTTTGACCATATTGACCAATTTTTGACCATATTTGAACCTTTGACCCATGCCACATGACCCATCTCCGAACTCATCCGCCGCCTACTTGAGAGCGACAGCTATGGTGCGAAATGGACACCCATACTTGCTTAGATAAAAAGATATCGGGTTTACAAGGTTTGTAGCATTTTAACCCATTTTTGACCATATTTGACCTTTGACCCATGACACATGACCCCCCTTCATATCCAGTCCAACGCGTACTTGAGATACATCTAATGTTGCAAAGATGGACACCCCAGCGTGCTTAGTTCTAAAGATATCGCGTGGGACAAACACACACCGCCCGGACGAAGAGCATTTCTATAGTCCCCCTTCGCCAACAGAAGTTGGCGGGGGACCAAAACAGGTTTTCCCATTGATGAAAATTACCCATGTTGGTGAAAAATAGTAGCACCAGACCTGCGCACTTACTTTTAAATGCAATATTTTGCATTATACCATCACAAGGGGGTACAACCCATATAATTCAGTGCCCTGAGAGGTGCTTCCCTAGATCTGTCATAGAGTGGGAAAAAGTATAGTTGATTTTTGCCTATAAACTAGATGATGGTGATGCTACCAAACACATGTCGTTCAGTGCTCCCCTGGGTCTGTCATAGGGGGAAAGGACTTGTTAGAAAGGTCAACAGTTGAGTACATTAGTTACTATGGGTTTCTTGGAGGTTAATGACCTTGTTTTTTTTTTAATGTTTTTGTTTATATTATTGTATTGTCGTTTTTGTTTAGTTTTTTTGTGATTCCTAACTCTTTAGTATGAGATGAAGAATATGATTAGATAGTAACCAAGCTCTGATATATGTTGAGGCACAGTTGTGTTTATAATATAGTGTAGTGGTGTATTTCGGATGCTTACGGGTGATATTTGATTGATTCTTTTATGGCCGAGTGTATGCGATTTTTATTGGAAACATAACTGCAGTACTAAGTTCTTAGTTTTTTTTTTTTTTAAAAAAAAAACGTGCTGTAATAACGTTTATCGAGATAATACTGCATATTTCTTTTCCTGTGCCTTGGCAAAAAAAAATCAATGCACCTCTGCGTCAGTTTAACAGACTCCTAATTGGCACATGGGTCTTCAGGGATTGTGCCATAATCCATTGTCAAACTGAGGATGTATGTATTGATATTTGCCAATAAGCTAAAAATATGCAGATATTAACCTCTAATTCATATTTAGGCCCATGCAGGGGCAAGTGCCATAATGAGCTTGTCAAACTTAAGTTTTTTTTTTGATTAGCAGCAGGCACCTACCAGTCAAAGGTCATGTGAGGTCAAGTTATAAAATAGGCAGAAAACATCAAATTGGCTTCATTTGAGAAGTAAAAGTGCAATAGCTACAGAACTTGGATCATAGATGCACTTTGCAAACCTTCATATGATGAGGTCAAAGCAGGGCCGTATGCAGGATTTTTTTACGGGGGGTGCGGGTCTTCGAAAAAGTGGACTTTTTTTTGGAAAAATTGACCTAACCCCCCCCCCCCAAATGGTCCTTTTTGGACGTTTTGAACATCTCATCACCAAAATGTGGACCATATTTTCTCTAAATTTTGGATCTTTTTATCAAAAAAAAATGGCAAAAAGTGGACCTTTTCCCCCTTTTGTGGAATTTGGAGGGGGTACGACCGCACCCCCCTGCGTACGGGCCTGGGTCAAAGGTCATATGAGGTCAAGTTCTAAAATAGGCTGAAAACAAATTGGCTTTGGGAAGTAAAAGTCCAATTCAGATCTTGGATCATAGACGCCCCTTGGGGATTTTCAGATGATGCGATCAAGGTTCACTTGCCAAGTTCAAAGGTCATATGAGGTCAAGTAATAAAATGGGCTGAAAAATCAAATTGGCATAATATGAAAAATTGAAGTCCAATTGCAACAACTTGGGCCATACATGAACATTCATATGATAAAATCAAGGGTCACTTGCACAGGTCAAAGGTTATCTGAGGTCAAGTTTTAAAATAGGAGTGAAGAAAAGGTGGATTGCGAAAGCAGGTGACACTTGTGGTTTGAGAACCACTTGTCTTTCGTCTTCACTGGGTTTTTCTCATATGTGTGTGTGTGCATACATGTGCGTTTTTTGGTTGTTTTTTTTTTGTGGCTGTGAGTTAAAAATATTAACCCAGCACTTATTGAACTCATATGTTGTGTGCATTAAAGGGGATGACCTTATTTAAGTATATAAAGTTTTCATCTTGATAGAATTGTTGTAACCCCAAAACCCCATCTGTAAAGTTTTGCACTGGTATTTCAATCTGTTTTGATGTGAGAGCTAAAAACATGATTTTGTAAGCCCCATAGAGTACTGTGTAAAATTTATATATTGGTCGACCAAAGTAGGGCACGTTTTCGCTCATAACTTCCACACCAAATGTCCTTTAGCCCTAAGATTTCACAGGGTAAATGAAAAAATAGATACCAAAATTTTGTCCACTTCCAGTAAAATCTGGGGTTCTGGGGATGCTATTAGTGATCAGGCCATGGCCCTTTTACCAATTAACTTCATATTCGGTCAGCAGAACCACTTGCCCAAGACTCATATGGGATGTTCAGAGATCTAATCGCACTTGATCCAATCCTGGCCACTTGGTCCAATCCCACTCTGTCCAATTCCCACTTGGTCCAATTCCCACTTGTCCAATCCCACTTTGTGCATTCCCACTTGGTCCAATTCCCGCTAGGTCCAATTCCCACTTAGTTCAATTCCCACAAGTCAAATTCCTACTTGAATTCCCACTTGGTCCAATCCCACTTGTTCCAATTCCCACCTGGTCCAACTCCCACTTGGTCCAATTCCCACTTGGTCCAATTCCCACTAGGTCCAATTCCCTCTTGGTTCAATTCCCACTTGGTCCAATTCCCACTTGGTCCAATTCCCACTTGGTCCAATTCCCACTTGGTCCAATTCCCACTTGGTCCAATCCCACTTGGTCCAATTCTCACTTGGTCCAATTACCGCTTGGTCCAATTCCCACTTGGTCCAATCCCATTTGGTCCAATCCCACTTGATCTAATCCCACTTGGTGCAATCCCACTTGGTACAATCCCACTTGGTACAATTCCCACTTGGGTCTAATTCATGCTTGGTCATTTTCCCACTTGGTCCAATTCCTACTTGGCCCATTTCCCACTTGGTCCAATTCTCATTGGTCCAATTCTCATTGGTCCAATTCCCACTTGGCCCAATTTCCACTTGACACTTGGTCCAATTCCTGCTTGGTTCAATTCCCAATTGGTCTAGTTCCCTTTTGGTTCAATTCCTACTTGGCTAATCCCACTTGGTCCAATTTTTCACTTGGACCAATCCACTTTTCCCCCTAATTCCTATTTTGCCCAATTGCCTTTTTTATCCAATCCCATTTTACAAAATAAATTGGAATAATATATAAATGGGCATTCACCCAAATTGGGTTAGACGGATGAGAGGTTTTGTGCAAAAAAAAAAGGTTTGCTTAGGTCCTAAAATGGAGTCATTGAGACTTGGACAATGTTGGGGTGAATATTTCAAAAAATGGTCTAAAAATGAACTAATGGGGAAAGAGAGTCATTCATAAGAGCTTATAAAATTCACTCAAAATAGAGTGAGGGTCATTTGGTAAGAGGCGTGGGCAGTCGGGAAACTTGTGGTCAGTGTGGTTGCAGTGTTGCACCCCCCTGCATTTCCAAGTGGGTTTGGACCAATGTGAGAATTGGACCAAGTGGAAAGTTACCTGCTCATTGATGCATTGGAATAATTATATAATTTGTAGTTGAAAAGTATAACCACACAGGTTAAAAAAAAATACTTTAATTTGTGTATGTCACACATTGGGTCTTTGTGGCACAAATGTTCATAGTCTGCCAGGCTCACAGTCCACCTACAACAGTGTAAGGCAATCGATTCAGTTGACTCTTTACGCAACTTTGGTATCATGCTTTATTTTGTTGTCGTCTATGGAGCCCGGACTATGGCTCCTGGTGGACTATATATGCTTTCACACCAGTGTGGCAAGATATATGGTTCTCCGGACTCATAGTCCACCTACAACGGTGTAAAATAGGGCACTTGATTCAGTTAAATTGACTCTTCACACAACGTTAGTTTCATGCTTTAAATTCTGTTGTCTATGGAGCCCGGACTATGGCTCCGGGTGGACCATATATCTCCTTTTACACCGGTCCAGGCGGGTGACACTGTGTACATATGCCCATTTGACGATTCAATAGTAATAGTGCCCCCATTTTCGATGAGTCGCCTAATAGCCTCCTAATTTATGCAGTATGACGCAAGACCGGGAATGACGTAGCAGCACATTGCCACGTACGACCGGCAATCCCCAAGTCACAAATTTTATGCAGTATGCCTCCACTTCGTTGATCAAGTGTCCTATCCAGATTTATTTAGGATCCCCGACCGGTCTAATTGTGAATTGGGGTATAGAAAACCGTGCTTTGACTTTCTGCCGTGCATGACAGAAAATACTAAATCATCTCATTACATAAAAACAGCACATTCAGCCTATTCAATTCAGGTGTGATCTAATACATTGGAAAGCATTCGAAATATGCAAAAAAACCTGGGTTCAAAAAAATATTGGGGGCAATTCTTTCTGGAAATGTCCTCATGTTTCCTTAACGGTAGGAGGGCGCTCTTACATGTTTCAGACGGAGACTCGACTGAAGGCTGTAATCTCTGGTCACAACGATTTAAATCTTAAATGACTCGTTATGAATTTATATTCAACCTGTTTTGCAGTGGTGTTTATTCCACTACCCCCACGAATTACTAAGATTTATTGAACTAAGGTTTAAGATGGTTACTTTTGTAATGTCACTTGGGAGATTGCTTAATAAATGCACGTAGCATTTCACCAATTACCGGTTGGATCCCAATACTCACCCAAGATCGAGCAAGTCGTGTCTTACCCCCCCCCCCCCCCCCCCCCCCCCCCCCCCCCGCAATTAGTATACAGGCTGTACATAGCATGATTTGGGAATCGCACTGCGCCAGGAACAATTGCAAAATTTACGCGAGTCAAATGGTCAGGTCTGCAGATGTCTTAAAACTCAAGATTTTAATCGCGTTCGAGATGAAAGGTTTATCCCATTCCATGACTGACTGAGGAGCTCCAAGCGCAAGAATCTTTATTTTGGTTAGCTACACATTTATAATTCCGTTTAGTTCCATCATGGAATGAACAACCCAATCACACACTCCCTATCTGCCGATCATGCTATCTGCACTGATACCAGTTAAATTTGGAAAGGAAATCCGATATCCAGTGTCTCCAGAAGGCTACCTGTGACGGTACATCCAAATACTCGCAAGGAATGTCACCAGCTGTCGTAGGGCTGAGCTGTGAATTTTGGCCAATTTAGGTATTACATTTAGAATTAGAATTTAGACTTAGCTCACTTTGACTCCTTCAAAGCTAGCTCGGTTGATTAAATTCCATTTTATTCGTTTTGCCAATTCTTGCAGGGGTGTTTGGGGCAGAATAAAATACTTCCAATAATAGTAGGATATTGCTTTTCAAACACCGTATACGGGTCATTCTCGATCCGCGGAAGTCCATTTTCAAGGTCCAATTTCCGTAACGGTATTAAAGGTATGAATTTAGTATTCTGCCACCACTTAAAACTCGGCAACTTTAACAGGCTTATTCCGTTAACGTTGCCGAATTCGTTGCCTTTGCAGAGAGTTTCAATAATTGTAACTTATCCATCATCTTTAAAAAATTGGGAGACATAATCTTTGGTGCCATAGTTTAACACCTGTTCTGTGAGTTTCCAAATGCCATTTAGGTTTGAGATTTTTTTAGATGTTCTTCCCTAAATCAAAAAAGAAAAAATTATTTTCTTTGACATACACTGCAAAAAAAAGAAAAATCAAAGAAGCTAGAGTCTGTAGAATAATTGTCTTACCAATTTGTAACCGATGCTACCATTTGTTCCCAAAAAAGTTCATGTCACCCGGTACACGACTGCCAAATTTGGGCAGCCCAATGTAGACACAACAGGGTAAGTTTCATCACATGAATATTTCATAATGTGAATTTAAATGCTGGAAAATGGTTATCACAATGATGCAGAAGACTCTCAAGAATGCCTACATATAACGTTTATTGCAGGATAATGAATATTTAAAGCCACTTTGCAGCTGTAAGTTAGAGCAGAAACTGTCTGTTGTATCTTGCTTAATGGCACTTTCACTACACACACTCGTCATGACTAGATATTCCTTGATAACAGCAGCCCTAAAAAGTGAAGACTCTCTAGTCATGATCATCAGACTAGTGGCAGAATACTAAATTCTTTCCGTATTAAAATTTTTACATTTTTGAAATACTAATAGACCACATTATATGAACTACACAAAAGAAATAACTTTAAGTTGAGCCCATCTTAGCATGTTTACAAGATATGACTACTTTTCATTTCTTAAAACTTTTTTAATTTAACAAATGATACCATGGCCCGATCGCTAATAGCCTCATCCCAGAAGCCCCATATTTTACGGAGTGGTCAACATTTTGTTATCAAGAAAGCTATTTTCTCATTTACCACCCTGCTAAATCTTAGAGACCCAGTATGTTTTGTTTTGGAAGTTATGAGCGCAATTTGCCCCATTATGGTCGACCATATTAATTTTTACACAGTACTTAATGGGTTTACAAAAATCAACTGGGTTTTAGATCACGCATCAAAACGGATTTAAATAGAGCCTAAAGTGTGGCTGCTGACAAAATGACCCAATTTTGATGCACATTTTCCACAATCATTGGATACAGGTGACTGGCCAAGCGATTGGAAGAAAGGCCAAACATAACACCTCCTTTTAAGAAAGGCGCCACATCTGACCCAGCAAATTATAGACCTGTGTCCGTAACTTCAGTGTGCTGCAAACTATTGGAACATATTGTCGACAGCCAGCTGATGAAGCATCTTGACCAACATAAAATTCTAGCTGAAAACCAACATGCTTTCCGGAGGGGGCGCTCGTGTGAGAGTCAGCTCATCTTGACCTTTAATGATCTTGCCTGTAATCATAACAATAACATCACTACTGACATAGCAGTATTAGATTTCTCTAACGCATTTGATGTGGTACCACACCAGAGACTACTGCACAAGATTGATTACTGTGGCATCAGGGGTAAGATCAAAAACTGGATCGCTGCATTTCTCACCAACCGATTGCAGAGAGTAGTGGTCAACGGTGAATTCTCAAGTTGGCATAAAGTTTTCAGTGGCGTGCCTCAGGGAACTGTGTTGGGTCCCCACCTATTTCTGCTATTTATTAATGACATCCAGACAGCGGTGAGTGGTGTAACAAGATTATTCGCCGACGACTGCCTCATATACCACCAAATCAACTCCAGTGAAGATGAAAAATTGCTGCAGACTGATCTTGATAATTGGATGGGCTAATACCTGGGGCGTGCGATTTAATGCCAGTAAATGTAAAACGATGCGGGTTTCCCGTAAACGTGACCCTGGAAAACCGTCTTATGAGATGAATGGAGAACAGTTGGAAGCTAAAAACGAGTCTACTTACCTGGGTATTGTAATTCAAAATGATTTGGGATGGGAGAAACAGACTCAGCATGCCGTCACCAAGGCTGCGAGGGTTCTAAACTTTATCAAGCGTAATTTCTACATGTGCTCCAAAAACGTCAAGGAGAGGCTTTATCTCACTCTTGTATGGCCACATTTGGAATATGGCGTGGCAGCATGGAATCCTCATCAGCTAGGTCACCAGTCAGCCATAGAAAGAGTTCAACATCGAGCTGTACGTTTTGTTCAGAGGGATTATGCCAGAACAAGTAGTGTTTCCAATATGTTAGCTACTCATGGTTGGGAGCATCTAATTGACAGAAGGGAATCCCACCAAGTAACTCAACTTTACAAAATAATCAACCAAGATATTGATGTCGATGCTTCAGATCACCTCCACTTAAAAACAAAAAGATCCAGGAGAGGGAACAACAACCAATTCATCATCCCACATGTTACATCTACTGCCTACCAGAACTCTTTTTTCCCCGTACTATAAAGATCTGGAATAGCTTGCCTCAACAAATTATTGACTGTAAGACTGCAAAGACCTCCTGTGACAGCTACCAAAATCTTATGACCACGCAGACTAAAATGTAGTTTCAACCTCCCCGTGACCTCCTAGCCAAGATCCCTGGTGGATGTTTAAGGAGGAAACCAGCCAAGTACCAAGTGCCAAGTATCGGTGTACAACTTTACAGGTGGGGTTTTGGAGTGAAGGCCATCTATCAAGATGAAAACTTCATATCCTTAAAATCGGGCCATCCCCCTTTAAATATATGTCTGTCGATACACGTCATCATTTCCGTCACATTTTTGTGCTACGTAATTTTTACACAGTAAATTTCATAATTTCCATCACATTTTTTGACCGGAAAAGATGGTGATAGAGATGACGTTCTAAACTTTGTTTGGAAGCCAAATTGGGTTGCATGGTGCTAGACACCTAACTCGTACTCTACACGTACCATAAAATCACAGGAGCTGCAAAGATTAATCAATTCTATGGCATGATGGAGATGACATACAATAAAAGTACACAACTGGAAGCTCATTAAAATCATTGTTCATGGTTTCCATCGACAAAAATTCAGGCTTTTTCTAATTCATTAATATTTAGAAGCAAGACTCTGGTATAGGGGTCAAATATGATGGCATCAGGAGTAATCTTTTTTCTAGGCACATTTTACTTTGTCGGACGGAAATGACAAAAAGTTTGGGACAAGGAATTTTAGACAAATCAAAATATTTGATATTTGTTGCTTTGTGAAATGTTTTTTTTTAATATTTTACCTAGATTGTATGACCAAGAATTTGAATTTTGTGGTGTTTTACATTGCCAGACTACTTAACATTTTTTAGAAGACGTAACTTTTAACAAACCTCGATTGGGACATCAAGTTTTAGAGGTGGTAACCTAATTGATATGAATAATTCTTTGGAATGTTTATAATGTTTCGAAATAATTGAGTAGTTAGGTTTCCATAACTGCGGAACAAGAAAAAGCTTGAAGATGTTTGATTAATTTTAAGAGTATCTATTTTGGCTTTTTTGGCAACTGAGATCCAGGGTACTGTGCAAAATTAATATTGATGGTCAACCA
>JAMKCH010051549.1:0-10690 GCA_023653785.1 Ophioderma brevispina
ATTTTTATAAGTTTTCCTGTGGAATTTTCATCTCACGGGCGCGATTTTTTTAAAATGTACATTTGCGCCTGACTACTATTTTTTCGCCGTTCCCAGGCGCTTTTGCAGCTTTACTGGCGCAAATTTGCGTCCCTTGCGCCCGTTATTTTGAGGCTTGGTTGGCCCAGGGGAGGTCCGCCAGACTCACAATTTTAAACGTCGCCACTGGTTTAATTAGCACTTAGTGACCAGGGTTTTTTCACTCCCGTTATTGATTGCGCCGGGGGAGGGGAAAAGCGTAAAAACAAATTTTGGGGGTCCAATAGTGTAACCCCACCACACCTTTTATTAGTGCTCACTACATTACTGGTGAAAAGAAGTTGACAAAATATTACCGAATATATTTTAAATTTCATGCAATGAACTTCATGTCCTTAAATGACAAAAAAAAAGGTTTTTTTTTCTTAAAATGGGAGCAAACACCATGTGAGAGCTGCACGTGCAAACAAAAATAATTTTTCTTCTTTTTGGTGGGGGGGGGGGGTGTTTACAAAACAAAACAATGCAACTAGTTTTTTTAAGAGATAAGCTGAAAGACAATCCAACTTGGACAACTATTTGTAACGGACCCACGTGGCAAAAGGAACCTCACTCCCATGCCTATATTAAATGAAATTGTTGCTATTTATATAGCAAAAAAAAAACATTTGACAGAAATAAACTTTTTTACAATTTTTTATGACAACTACAAGATACAATACCCTCTGGTGAGAATTTAACTATAATTTCATTAGCGTATGAAGTCGATGTTTTTTCCCGAACCCGCCCAGCGTTAATGATTTTCTTTTCTGCCCGCGTTTGATATGCCGAATTCTCTAAAAAGTCTATTGTATTTTAAAGAAAATAAATCAAGGTTTCTTCCTTCTTTCTCTTCTTCTTCTTGTGATCACATCTTGTGATGTGAATTTTAGTAATTAAAACCAAAGAACAGTTGCAAATTATTTTTAAATGTAGGGTGGTGGTTTTATGCAGATATTAGTGCACGCTTAAAGTTGGTTGGAAATTGCGGTTACTTCTATTCAAAAATACGCATAATGAATAATGAAAAATGAAATAGTTTGCCTCAATATATTGCAAAAAATGTTACTGGAAACATACATTGACTTCTTGGCCTTATGTACCATTTCACAGTATAAAAAACAGCACAAACCAGTAAAACTAACACGCAGTGTCACACAAACCACCACACCTAAACATACACCGCATGTAATCTGCAGGACTTTGCAAATCCCATGGCTTTCAAGCCAAGAGGATAACTTAAGTCTTAATTCCCGTAGCAGTGGCCTCTGACAAAGTGAGGAGGGAAGGCATTTTTTGTAATTGTTTTTGGACTAAATGACCGCATCAGAAAAATTGTGATGCATTTTTATTTTTAATTTGACATTGAATATAAACCCCCCCCCCCCCGAGGTCTTTATTAGCACATAAAAGTGACTGTGTTAATTAATACCACAATTAGCCATACCATACATCCAACATTTCCAGGATTGAAAACACTACCATTTAAGAAAATTGAAACAACCCCAAAAAACTTGACCTTATCCCAAAAGAGATAACCTGCAGTGCCATGGCCTAAAAAATAAGGAAAAGAAAATCACTTTCCTGCAACCCCATGCCTATAATAGAAAACAAGTCAAACAAAAAATGCACCTCAATTGATATAAATAAACAAACAACAATAAATAACCAACCACTGGTCCCCCCCCCAAAAATAGCTTGACATTGATAGTTGCGTCAGAAATTTCCACCCTTTTTCTTCAAATCGGCGGTCAATGTCAAGGACGGTCAGGAATCGATGATACAACTGTCCTACCCTCTACTACCATGATACGTACTACAGTCGCATGCATTTGCTCAAATAATTTTCTAGGGACTTTCAAGTTTCATTTAAAAGTGGGTGAACTAAAATAAAATCAACATGCTCAAGATTGGTGCAAGCGTGGGTTTACATTAGCGACCCTGGGTCACTAGTGACCCTGATGACTTCATCAGACTTTCATTTTTTTTCAGACTTGTACGGGAATAAACTGCATAATTCTGCATTTATTCCGGACAGGCGCCGGATGAATCGATTCCGACCGTCCTTGACATTGACCGCTTTGAAGAAAGGGTGGAAATTTCTGACGCAACTATCAATGTCAAGCCTATTTTTTTTGGGGGGGAACAAGTTTTTGGTTTAATTTATTGATTTGTTTGTCTTTATGAGTCGAGTGCATGCAGCTAGTGCAACTCACACAACAAATGGGAAGGTAGCAGAATTTGACACGTTCACTCACGCAATTGGCATGATTTTGGCCGTGCTTTGACTGGTTTCAGTCATTTACAATTTTCCAAATTCTGACACTTCTTCCACAATTTAATCATTGAAAAAGACTTACATGTTCCAAAAGAAAGCATGGGAGATCTCTGCTACAATGTACGTCGCGGAATCAAAACAAAACCCCGGTCAAAACATTCTCAGCTGGAGATTCCATTCACAGCTTCCTAGTCTTGGTGCAAGGTTAGCAGTGCCATGGGATTTCCCCCTTCGTCATGTTAGTTCTGTTTGTCTGTAAACGCGAGTCAAGCTCGCTACAACACACAGCCATATTTAACAGAGTCCGTTTTAGCAGCTGCTTACAAGGTTATTAATAGTAGCTAGTCTCTACTTTTTCTGGGCCAATCCTAGTTCTATGGGCCTTTGCTAATTTGAGACTGCGGTACAATGCAAGAAAATGCTCCGATCGCCATATGGATGAATTTCTTTCAAACTTTCTGCGAAACTGGTGGAACTAGTGTAAGAAAAATCTCAGAATACTTGGAAAAAAATCTTTACTCTTAAGGAAAACACAAATTTATAATGAATTCATGAAAAATAATGAATTATTTTGGGATTCTTGGCATTTATGGGCGGCGGCAACAGGAAAAATTCATTGTGAAGAGCCTAAGGTGGGAAACCCCTTTCGTGACGCACAGATTTGTTTAGTTCGCAATGCAACCCTAAATATACGAGAAAATCAGACGCATTCTTTAATCGGAATGACGTTTTCGTTATGGACCGCTCTATTTTAGGTTTGCAGAAGTGTACTTCAAAACGTGTAGCAGCAGATTTACTTTAATTTACTGAATTCACAATACAACTTTGATAAAATTACTCACCCAAGTTGTTGCTAATGTCTTATAAAACAAATCTAAAATCTAAAAAATCAAAAAAACAAAAAAAGTTAGAAATAAACAAAATAGACATCTACAATTGCTTTCAGTTTACGTTGAGTAATGGCGCTAGGATTGCCGCTGTGTCACTGGTTGTGGAACTATACTGCAATTTTGTATATTCAGAATTACTAATTATGAATTTTATGCATCATATTGTGGAAAAGACCTTCTCAGGTAAGTGTGGGCCTTGTTGTTACACGAGCGAGGAGATATTAATTTTTATTAGCTCCGAATATTTGCGAAACCTGTTTTCTTCGGAGCCTATCATTCACTTGAAACAGGTTATTGTATACGGAAGTGCTTCTACCGTGAGTGCGAGTACGCCCAAATAAAAACGTTCATACGGTAGAAGTTCCTTTTACTAGATTGTTAGTGGAGAATCATCATTCCAAGTTTTGTACAAAAACTTTGTCTTGCCAACATCTAGTTCAAATAATTGTCCCCGCCGAACGAAGTTCGGGCGGGGACAAAATGGGCTCCGTCGTATGTCCGTATGTCCGTCGTATGTCCGTATGTCCGTGATAAAAATGTTAACCTGGAACATTTGGGCATATCTTTTTCGGATGTGTAGAGTACCCAAACGTGGTTATATTGTAGGAGGGGATACCCCCTACTCACATGTAATTCATTCCCCCAGGGGTCCTCCCTGGGTATGTCAGGGGTAGGGGACAAAAAAAAAAAAAAGGTCAAGGGAAAAAGGTCAAATTGCACAGAAATGCCACATTGTGTACATTTATCTGGAGTTCTGTAAGGTCTATGATGTAACTGGTGGAAAGAAGCAGTTGATGAGTTCTCAACTGATAGATTGTGGTGTAAAATCTTTAATTAAGTATCTAATTGCATAAGTTATGAAATTTTCCCGCAAGGCCTGGGTACAAGTTTTATGGAGTTCTTTAACGTGTATAATGATGTAACCTGGTGGGAAGGACAGTGGGTGAGAATTCTTGACCTGATAGATTTTGGGTGAATTTTTTTAGTTGTTAATTGTGGGTCATTTTTGGGGTTGCCAGCCGGTTTACATTCTTGGAAAATGTGGAAAATACGTAAAAATTCAATGTTTCGCCGCTTTCCAGACCCCGTATGGGTCCCAAACAGTGAAATTGTGATCACATAATTTCAAAAATAGTGTTGCCACATTGAGGAAATTATCAGATTTTTACTAAATTTAGGAATTTTCAGGGATTTTTGCATGCTGAATTTTAAGATTTCTTGATCATTTTCTTGAGTAAACCATTATTTTTTGGCGAGCTAGTGATGTCCAAAATTAAGGGTGGACTGGTTGCAAGTTTTAGTTGTCATTTAGTGATCGCGATTTCGGCGGGGAAATATTTTACGCATTCGCGTAAAATACGAGTTCGCATTGTTGTCACTTATGGCATCATCTTTTAAAATTTGGACATAACTTGGTGCCAGAAGTTACAACGTTCTGTGGAGTTCCAATGCCATGTAAGGTTTGAGATGTTTTGAGATGTATAGTCCTAAATAAAAGAGAAAAAATAATTTTCTTTGACATAACATAGCATCTCTAGAGTCTATAGAATTAATTGTCTTACCAATTTGTAACACGATTTGACTACAATTTGTTCCCAAAAAGTTCGTACACATGGCTGCCAAATTGGCAGGACCAATGTAGACACAACAAGGGTAAGTTTCACCTGGAAAATTTATATGTGAATTTTAAATCTGGAAAAAAATGGTTATCCAGACTCTCAAGATGCCTACAATCTAACATTTATTGCAAATAATGAATAGTTAAGCCACTTGCAGCTGTAAAGTTAGAAGAGACAGCTGTATGTGTATCTTGGCTTAAATGGCCCTTTTTTTCTACACACAATACTCGTCATGAATAGAAGTCTAGATGATAACAGCAGCCATTAAAAAAGTTAAGATATCTAGTCATGATCATCAGACTAGCCAAAATCATTACAAAAGCATAAATTTTTGGAAAATGGTTTATATAAAAATAAGGATTCCAATGGCATCAAAATAAACTTGAACAAAGTAGATATACAGGGTTTAAAAGTAAATTTGCACTAAAAAGGGGGGTTGCCCTGTGAAATTTTAATTAACTTTCAGAAGGAATGTGATGCCACTTGGACCACAAAATTTAAAAGAACCTAAAAGAGCTATGCAGAAAAAATAGTTTATATAGGGTGCAGTGATTCCTTACGGGTACAGGGTGGGACTTAAAGAACCTTGTTATCAAAAACGCGATTAATGCTAATATTTCCATTTACTACTGTTAATTAGTTCATCCATCCCTTGAAACTGATGTACCATGTGTACTAACTTGATGGCATAAATTTGAAGCTTGTTTTGATGCATTTTGGCCATATAGATATGGTCATGCGACATGCATGAGTTGGTATAGGAAAAGGTGGAGGGTGTTACATTTTCAAAAATATTTTACATTATTTTAATTTTGTTAATCGTTTTTAGAAACCAAGGTAAAGGTATTAAGCTGGTTGATGTTTATCTTAAAGGTAATTTATTTAGCTTGAAAATGTAACAATTTCAAATTGTGATATGTATAGTTTTGGAAATATCGTAATTTGAATGGGTCAGTGTCAGGGTGGAGTGTCATACGGATGAGTAAGGTTGAAGTATAGGGATTTTTGATATTCGGGGCTTTTTGTGTATTTGGTACCATGTCTTTGTAACCCAGCCAGGTATAATGATTAAATAGCACATCCTTTTGTTTGTATTGATTGGCATTTATTTTGACCCAACACAACAGCGTAAGCTATGATGAGAGTTGCCAATTTTAATACCATTTGCATTGTGAGGTAAGGGTTTTTCCTATACGACGCTGTACAATGTGTGTTATATATGTGCTCAAACTTTCTGGGTGGTATAATTTTAAGTATTTATTCCTACCCCACCAAAAGTATAAATTTCAGAAAGGGAAAAATTTGATGGAGGAATACAATGCCACCCTTCTTTTGTAGGAGGTTGCTGTAAAAAGTTTGACTGATTGTTGTCATAAAACAAAAAATGTTTTTGAACACCCTGAAGCTTTAGTAAGGCAGCCAGCATATTTTATTGTTACAAAGTCCCTTTTTTTTTTGAAGTTATGATGTCCCCTACACATCTCAAGGAGTTGTATCAATATCAGGATTGAAGTAACAAATAGACTGTACAAATTTTGTACTTTTACACCAAAAATTTCACTTTAACACCCTTAGGACACGTGTTGGGCACACTGTATATTAACATAAGATGCAATAGGTGTCTTTCCTTAATTTTAAGCTTTACAACAATTATATATAGGTTTTATAGGTATCTGAAAACAATTGATGACTATTTCATTTAGTGTGTGAAAACGCGTAATATTTTGTAGTTTCAAGATTGTAACACATTTTTCCCCAAATCATGGGCGATGACCATATCAGTTACAAAATATTAGGGCTATGCGATATTTTACACGACGGACTATGGGAAGACCATTTTGCAGCTCGGTATTTGCCTAGTAAGTCTTAATTAAGGCCAGGTAGATATTTAACTTTTTCCATGTTTTAATCTGCTTGCAATGTCCAAGATTAAGTATACGTATAAAAAGATATCAATGCTACATCAAATAATAATTTTCATAATTTGATTCACCCCCAAACTTGCGTTTTCCCTAGACTTTTCTATGGTTCCGTGCCCTCACATCCTCAACTCTGCATGCTCATTAGTATAAGTGATCATAAAATTATTTGTAGCATCAAAGGAGAGCCTTGAATTGGTTGTCATAAGAAATTGAGGAAAAAACTTAGGCTTTAAAAAAAAGACCAATAAGAAGGATGTTTATGAAAAATTGTCACACCTCCACCCTAGTGAGGTTCCCAACTAGACGCAATGGCCATTTACTCGGATAGCTCGCTAATAAAAATTGTTTCGTTATCCTCACTCGTAAAAAAAAGGGAACACACTGACCTTGATCAAATAGTTGCATAAAACTTCATAATTAGACTTCTGAGGTACAACAGTTCAGGGAAATCCTCCCATATACTGATTGGTTTCTAGTTTCCACAACCAGTGAGGCCGGCAAATACTAGCGCCATTAATCAACATGGTGAAAGCAAATTGAGATGTATATTTGTTTATTTCTAAGCTTTTGCAAATCACGGTCGCACAGTACAACACAAATCACTGTTTGTATTAAAAAGACATTGGAAACAACTTGGGTAGTAATTTTATCAGAGTCGATTGCTTACATGTGAAATGTGTTCCACTAAGCCCATCTTCAGGATAAAAGGTTTGACGTTCCATGACAGATCGCAATGCATCGTCCGCAGAACCCAAGATTTTACTGGAAGTGGTAGAATAGAAATTTTGGTATCAGAAGAAAGCTAATATTTTTCTCATGTACCCTGTGAATCTTGGGCTAAAGGATGTTTTTTGGAATTATGAGCAAAAATTACTCGACCAATATTAAGTTACAACATACAGTACTGTATGGGGCTCACCAAAATCGCGTTTCTAGCTCAAAAATGTTAAAGTCGGCGAGAAACTTTACAGAATGGGGTTTTTGGGTGAAGGCCATTCTTTTCAGATGAAAACTTTAATATACTTAAATAGACGATCCCCTTTAAAAAAACAATAACTTTTCCATAAGGACTGACAGAAGAATTTGAATTGTGGTGGTATATTAATCTGAAATGTGAAGCGGTTGCTTCTGCACATGCGCAGTAAGGCCAAAAGGCTCTGCGCATATATAGTAACAGCAAATATGGCGATTCACACAATATATGCTATTGGAAGTAATCCACAACTTTTGATATAGGCCATTCAAAATAGAATGAACGCGCCTTAACCCCACACTAATTGCAACAGATCACTTCCCACAGAATTGTATTGAGAAACCTTTAAAACCAATATCAAAAGCTACTAAAATCAAAGGATGGAACATATTTTTTTAAGGGGTAAAAAGGATTAAAAAAAGGTATAAGATTGCCATACTTCTGCATTGTTGTAGGGTTCATCTTTATGAGTCAAATAGGTTCAAAGTCACAGGTGATAATTTTCAGATATTATCCGTTCGTTATAAAAATGTGTCTAAATTGTACAGACACCCGAAAATATACTGGTTGCATCATCTTTAATATTCGTTTGCATACTTGGGAACGCAAAATGTGACTGGGGTCTACAGGATCTATGGGAGTTCACTATTCATAGCTCTGTAAATTCTTATATATAAATTTACAAGAATCTTATTTACATTTAACTGATCTAGTGGGACAAATTTACAAGTTTACACAACGCAGTCCGATCAAAATCGTACCATTCTATGAATTTTTACCCCGGATGACCTTGACGTATGAGCCTAGTGTAAAAACCATAACCCGTAGATAGGGCAAACTATACCTTTTTTAAACCTTAGGAGTACCCAATAAAATGGTACAGTCATTTAAATCAATCGAACAATTCTAATTTTTTACCCCTGTACAAACTGTGCCCCGCCCGCCCCCTTATTTCTATTTCTACATGTTCCCAGTTTAATTTTTGGTAGACTTTTTAATATATTATTTTTTGGATATTTCGCAGTATTAAACACCAAAATTGTTTCTTCTGTTGCAATTTTGTGTGGGTCAAATCATAAAATTATTGGTACTAATACATTTACAAACACTTTGAACTTGGGATTTTTTGCAAAAATCATTCCGACTGATTGAAAGGTGATATTGTAATAATATTATCATAGAGTTTTTATCAGACCATAAATTCCCAATACTACTTCATATTCATAACTATAGCTAAATGGCGCCATTTCATGATTAGCCGCCACTTTTTGAATTTTCGTCTTTTCCCCTAGCCATTTTCAAAATTATGGGATCAGAGTGCATGTATCATTATTGTGGTTTTTTTTCCATTCCTTCTTCCTCCCTTGGGCTCTACCTCCCATACTTAAACCAACTTGCTTCCTTTCACAAGTAGGTGTTGTGATATCACAAGATGCCTAAATGACCATTCTGGTGTCAACTAACTGGAAATGAAGGGGTCATTTTGTCCAAGCTGGTGCCATTCTCTTCAACACCCACATTCTAATTCCCTATTCCTCTAACTTTATTTTTGTTGGAGAATAAGTCCCCACTTTGTAATTAAGATCAAAATTAAGGAATAGCTTTTTCCTTTGTATAAGTATGATCTGCACCAAATTCAGTGGGTGGATGTGACATTGTCCGTTCAATTTACACACATTTTAAAGTGGTCTTAAAACAACATCAATTATTTCTGTTACACAAATCTTGTCAATTGATAATTTATGTCCTAAATTATTGGACGAAACCATTGTTGTTTATTGCTCACTCTAATTTTGTTTCCAAGAAAAATGGATGCGGAGCACTCTTGGGGTCCGTTCACTATTTTGTCACACAAGGCATCCACCATATTTTACATGTAGAATTTGGGGGGGTAACAAGAATAAATATCCACTTGTAAATTTAATTTGAAATACAATTGAAGAGCTTATATAATGGGTACCCTACACATTGGGACATAACGATCTTTCTGGTCTGTCAAATAATTTTAATTTGTCCGGTTCACTTTTTGTCACAGTCCATCACATTCCGTCACATCCAAAACACTTCTTTCATTACTCAAATATCAATATCATTAGTGTACCCAAATTTAGTGGTTTGTTAGATCTATTTGTGTCACTAAAAGCACAATGAGTTGTGGGCCTATTATGCTCTTAAAATTAATGCCAGACCACTAAAAAATGTGGCCGTTCGCACCCATTTGTCACATCCATCAAAAATGAGTTTTTGGATAAAAATGCCTATCTAATCTACTCAGCAACTAACTTGTTTTGAATTGGCTTTTTCACATTGTATGGGTTAGATTTTATAGTGTCATTAAGGTTGCTTGAGTATCCATTTTTTAAATTTTTCAATAAACACTGTCTCAGCACTGTTTCATAAGCCCATGCAGTAATGCATGGGCTTATGAAACATAATTTTGAAATCAAAGAGGCCAGAAAAACATTTAAAATTAAAAAATGTGATAGGTTTCTTGTCAAAAAATTAAGTTGGACTGAAAAAAACAACAGAATTCTTAGTCTTCTTTCAGAATTAAACAACTACTCATAATAATGCAATTGGCGTTCACAAGACGCATGTCCCATCCACCCCTAAAACTCTCCAATAACTGCTGTCCCAATAAAAGTGTTTTAACTATTCTCTGTGTTGTAGGAACTCATAAAATGTTAAATCTCAAGCATTCTTTGGTTGAAACACTTTAATTCAACATCATAGTTGTCCGTTCAACATTGTAATATGTCACGCTCCACCTTTTTTACAACATTGATAGCACTCTTCTGCTTTCTCCTTTCGATCCTCATTATTTGGTCCTATTACCTATACCAATAGCTTTAAAACCATTGAATTATCAGAGCCATACCTTGATTATTTTCAGTGTGAAGTAAACTATTATATCCAATTCCCATTTTTTTTAAATGTTTTAAAAATCAACC
>JAMKCH010051550.1:0-10074 GCA_023653785.1 Ophioderma brevispina
AAACAGGGCCGCCCGCGAGAAGGCTTTCAACATGGTAGCGTAATAACTTAACAATGAGGTAAGTTAGGAATAAATTAGTATGTAGGTGTGTCCCCAACGTCAATTCAGCCTTGGCATTGTTCCAAATTGTTTTTTCAGTGGTGACGCCACAAGCTGGCAACAATCCAAGGGGCCACCAGGGTATGCCCCCTGCTACTGCGCAATGATGGCCACGTGGGCGGTTACGACGGGGAGGAAAATAAAATTCTGGAATTTTCCTCGGAAAAAACAGGTGGAATATTGCATCCGGACATCTAAAACAAAAACCGGACCCGAACTTGCAATGACTGCTATCACGTACTACATGTGCTGTAGTTTACCGATCTAATAGTTCATTTCGTACCTTAATTGACAATTTTAATTAAAGAGATCCCCGTATCAGTTTGAAGATGTCAAAATTCATAAACTACGGGGAAAGCATAGATTTTACACTAAAAAATGCAAGGAGGGCCGTTTCGTTTCTTTTTGAGATGATAATTACGCTGTCATGATGGAAAAATTTTTTTTTTAATTTTTTTGAAATCGAACTGCGCAGGTGTACTTGTACAACATTAACCTTGTGGATTCATTCATAAAAAACTGCTCTGAAGAGATGAGTCATCAAGCAAAATTCTGGTTCAACGGGAAAGCATAGATGGCCGTCAGTGAAGTAATTAATAGCGGTTTGGCACTTCACTAATTAGCCTATCCAAATTTCTAAAGTACAAGTGTTTGTGTTTCAGACCACAATGCAGTCTGATTGATGAACTATGTGGCACATAGGGGAATTAAGGACGGACAAGGTAAAAGTGCAGGTCGCTATGCCACAAGTTTGGTCCCAACTCAGTTTACCGGGTCCTGCTATGTAGCTCTATGCTTTGTAAAAGATCATCTCCAGCCGAATTTGGGAGCTTTTAAAAAAGCTCTTCTGAAGGCTCAGCCTTAAGGAGCCAAGATGAGCTTTTTAATTCCTCTGAAATCAAAAGACAGTGTATGATTATTAGGCATTTATAGATCGTTTGGCAATTGAATTCGGCATAGATATGTAATCCAGACCAGTGATACTCTCTTGAAAGGCGCAACAAGATATTTCAAATTATTAGAAGCTGTGCTCAAACCCTTTTGCCAACAAATGGAATCGGCCCCAATGTAAGTCGGAAGAAAGAAAATGTGACGTGCTCAGCAATTGGTGACACCACAGGCCACCGCCATTGTGGACGATTGCATCAACCGTATTTGTTCTTGCCATCCAATGCTATTGCATAATGCTATGCATCCTCATTAGTCATCAGACATAGCACCAGAGCTGGTTTGGTCTGTGTGCCTACGTGCATTATGAGTGCCGTTGTTATGTACGTAGCTGTTCGAAGCTCAGGTAATATTCCCAACCACAGAAGCTTTAAACTAAAACAGAGTGTGATGAAGGAATATGAAAATGAATTTACGGGGATCAGCAGACAGCCACAGTGAATTCCCATTTTGTTCTTCCCTGGTCAACACAGATCCACGTGACAGATCAACAATGGTTTAAATTTGGATCTCCAATGTCCGAAATTAACAAAATCCATGATAGAAGTACGATGAATGAAATGTGAAGTGCTTACACGCTTATGAAAAAGTGTGCCTTTCTACGGGATTATTGGGGCGCGGCTAACAGAACAACAAAGAGCAAATCTGATAGAAAAGTTTGAATTAAATCAGAGACAATGCCATTATTAGACACTCGCACATGGCTCAGTGTATGTTTTGTCTGTGTTGAATCCAAACACCCAAATGTGACAACTTTCACCGGAATCAACCAAGATAAAACGAATTAATGTCCAAGAAGCCAATATGTAAGTTCTGCAATTGTATAGTAACAAATTACAACATTATGTTGCGTTTAGTAGCCGGGACATTCAGTCAGGGAGCGATTTCGTTACTGTTATGCAAATTATATGTTTGGCTTAGGCCATGTGTGTTCGGCCGCCCATTCTAGCCTACATAGCCCTTCTAACAGTAAATGGGGTCCATTTACGGTGAGATATTCAAACAAGTCATGCTCGGCAGTATTATATTCAAAGATTAAAATAAATATGTATGGAACAGTGCGCCTTTCCAAAAAAATTCAAAACTCGACTATATATACTCTTGTATAACTTATATATAGCCGTTCTATGTTTTCACTAGAAATACAATAGAACGGGCTTATAAAAAGTAATTGTTATATTATACCCTCAAAATTTGATTAAATATCTTTTCCCTTTTTCCTCTCAATTTTATTTGAGAAAAGATTTCTTTCTCACGGAAAGGATTTTGTTTACTATAAAAGAGAGAAGGGAATAACCCCTAGTGGGTTTGCTAAGTGCACCTGTTAGATTGCACATAGGGGAAGTGGGGATTCCCCAAGAATGCTTTAAACTTAGAAGCTTGTTTAAATGCTTTAAAAGATCAAAACTTTTTGCAAGATCTGGGAATTCCCCCATAGAGTTATATGAAGTGATGTAAATCGGGTGGGAATTCCACATTGGTCAGCTAGTGTAAGGGTATGTTTATGCATGAGAATGATGTAATGATGATTGTTAGAAAGGGATCTATCTGTGAGTAGTTAAATACTAACACTAGAAGGACTCTCTGCCAGCATTTGAAATCAGGAGCTGAATTAGAGGCTCTGGAGCTATACAGTAAATTATACATGTAGCTAGTTTTACTCTGCAGTGGAGCAGACACAATTACCTAGTTCCAGGATATATATTCCATGTGATCAGATTTGCTGTATTCACTTCATCTTTGAAGGAAGCCGAAAGTGCTGGAATCAAATATGATTTCCTATTGTGGCAGATAGAAATCATGGGATTATCTTGGATCTGATAACTTGATTTATTATCGTCGGGGACTTATTTAACCTTGTGCGTCTTGAACTGCTGGACAAGAACTAGATTACCTTCAGGACTGAGAATATTCCCTTGGATATAATCCCTGAGGAGTTTTGTATGAGCTTGTGCGCTGTCATTTTGAAATCTTCGTGTGAGGCACTTTTGCCTAAGCTTCTGTGGACATTAGTGGACATATTCTTGAGGACAATAAGTATCAGTATATAAATTGTGGTAATTGTGTGATTTTGAGGTACTTTGTTTTGGACATACCAAATTCTTGAACCAAATCAAGTAAGATCATTAAAATCTGTTCTCTTATATAAAATTTCAGATTCACTTGCTTGTGCACAAGGCTCCTTTATTGGTTTAAAGGTGATTTCTGACCTTGGGATTCACGAGACTCATAAACAAATATATATATAGGGTTTGAATATCATCATTCTAAGTTTTTCACCCGTCCGTTTAGCCAGGGCAAAAGGGGATTTCTTTTTGTGGGATATAGTGTCAGCAAAAAGAGGGGGTTTCTAGTAGTTTTGGGAGCAAGAAGGTTAAGTAGGAAAGGAGTGAACGGGATTTATAAAATCTCGCGTTTTATGCCGTTTTCTTTCAGTTCAAACATTCCAAATTAAAATGATTTCTAAACAGAAAATAAATCGCAATAATTATAGGCCCTAAATATACCCATAATAAATGGACGAATTTTATAGGCCCTGTTAACTACATAATCGGTTAAGTGCGGACTCCTCTGATTTTTCATTACAATCTTCATTACAACCTTCTGTGTGAGTCTGTGGGGGAGCAATGATGTTGTGAAGCCACAGACTCACAATGCGAGGGGAGGAGGCCATTGTAGCCATTCTGGTTGCTTTGGCCATAGATTGCAGTCCCCATGGAAGGCCTGGGATAACCATTCACATTCAGACTGGTATCAATGTGATGTGTAATGATCACCATTTAGTCCTGATGATCATGACTAGATGTAGTTTTGTAACTTTTGTATTTTGTCATTATTCATTGACTATCTAGTCATGACCAGTTGCTTGAAAATAAAGATCTTTAATGAAGCGAAAACTCATGTTAGATGCAACAAAAATAACCACTAAACTGGATATACACCCGCATAATTTATTCTTACATATTTTCCTTCCAAATAACATTGTGTTACATCTAGGTTCTGCAATGTGAAATTTAACCAAAAAATTGCAGAGCTTCAAATGTTTAATAACGATGTTCAATCCTCCATGTTTCCAACAATAGGGGGTCAGGGGTCAATTAGTATCATGTCAACAAATCACTGACAATAGTAATCCAATCATGCAAAGTGCGCCGAGTGGGTCTATTGGGATTATGGCAGGTGTATTTTGGGCGATTTCCAGTCAATTAAAATTATGCAAATGATGTGCTGTCAAATGAGAGCATTCTGTTTACTTAACATATTTTTGGCAATAAGCAATTTTTGTCCACGACTATAAAATGGGCTCCGTTCGTATGTAAAAATGTTGAGCCTGCAACATTTGGTCATATCGTTTTTCTGGATGAGCTAGAGTAACCCCCTACTAACCATGTAATTCATTCCCCCCAGGTCGTCCCCTCTTGGTCTGTCAGGGGTAAGGGAAAAAGGTCAAGGGCAAAAGGTCAATATTGCCAATTGGTGTATGATTTACTAGAGTTCAGTAAGGGCTACGATGATGTAACTTGGTGGAAAGAAGCTGTATTGATGAGTTTCCTTGACCTGATTAGAGTTTGGGGGAGTAAAATATGCTAATAAGTATCAAATTTGCATAATTTACAAAAATTTTTCCTGCAAGGCTTGTGTTTTCTGGAGTTCCATATAATCAGTTGATGAGCAAGATCAAAGAAGTCCCGTGCGCATTTTGTGGTGAAAGCAATGACTCTATCTAGAATCTTCAGATGATCCACAAGAACATGAAAACAACATTTGCAAAAAATTAGTCAGCGAGGGGTAGTTTATGCCCTTTTTCAAATGCCGCCAAAATTCTGAAATACAACCTAAAATGAGATATAATAACGGGCGTTCATTTCGATTTTTTGTTATGAAAGCAAACAACGCTTATATCTTCATGGTGTCTAAAAAAACATGAAAAACCATGTTGCCAAAAATGTAGTCATGTATAAGAGGGGTGGTTTTATGGCCCTTTTTTTTTTCAAAATTGCCGCCAAATGTGTGAAATATGACCAAAACTGAGATAAAATAAAACAGCTTTCAATTTGATTTCATGGTGACAGCAACACCTGTCTAATATCTTCAGGGGGTCTAAGAACATAAAAAACCATGTTACCATTGTGTTAAAAGCAAATCACCTGAATAGTTATCGTCAAGGGGTACCAAGAACAGGACAACAGGTCACCACAAGTATGAAATATACATAAATATGATAAAAGGGCGTATCATGTGAAGGAGTCGATTTTGTGGAAAAGTAAACCATCCAAATTGATATCTTAGGGGGTAATAAAAGAAAAGGCTTAGACCAACCTGCCAACAATAGTTGTGTCAGGAAGGTAGTTTATTGCCGCCTTTTTCAAAAGGCTGCCAAATTATGAATTTTGACCTAAATCTGATAAAATAAAGAAGCGTTCATGTAGCTTTTGTGGTAAAGGCAAATCACCTGATGGATACCACCTGCAAACCATCTTCAGGGATTTCAAATAGCAAAGATTGTGTGTCTTTATTCGTGGACACAGTTGATTGTTCTGCAAAATGGTACTAGCCAATTGCCTACACTTTTAAAAATGACGGTAAAAACCATTGTTTAAAACTTGCGTATGGGACTCGCCACGTGCAAATAAAGCAAAAAAAATAAATACGTGTTGCGAGTCCCGCTGCCAGTTAAAACGACGTGTTTTACGGCCATATTAACTGGTCCGGTCGGTGTGAATTGGTTTTCTCTAGATCAAAAAGGTTAATCAATACTCCTTTGATATCCAGAAATGGAATGAAAACATTCTGCTCTAGTTCTTTTAAAGTGGCACTGGAACAAAAAGCCACACACATTTTTAAAAGTGTAGGCCTAGTTAGTCTTTAATTTCATATGACACCATTAAGGACATAATGGCATGAAAAAAAATTGACATATGAAAATGACCCTTACGTGAAATCACTTCCATCGAGTTTGAAAACAAATTGATGTTTACATTCTGTAAAAACAGGAAGAGGTCCAGGGGGGGGTGGCAGTTTTTTGGCAATTTCTGGAACCAAGGATACTGATATTACTGCCAGCATTTCTAAACTTGAAAAGCATGTTGTCATCACTCACAGACCATGGCTATTGTATATGTGCTAATCCTGGCAAATCCATCTTTCACTTGGCCAGATCAAATTCTTTACTACAAGCCTAATCAATGCCCGAATCCCGGTCTGATTGCTTTTGAATGGGTCGCAAAACATGCTTAGATACACTGTAAATTCTGTCAGGGATGTGAACACCTTGCGTAATTCTGTTCCAGAAATTGGCCACACACTGCCACCTAAGCACCTGGAACTCTTCCTGTTTTTACAATGTTTTTACAGAATTAAACATCAAATTTGTTTTCAAACTCGTGGAATGTGAATTTTCAGTAAGGATCCTTTGGTCTAATATCCATTTGGTCTATATCCAGTTGGGGTCTAATATCCATGTGATCTAATGTCCCCCTGGTTCAATATCTATTTGGTCTAATAACCCATTGGACAGATTACATAGACCAATGGATATTAAACCAAATGGATATTCGACCAATGGGTATTAGACAAAATGGGTTATTAGACCAGATGGATATTAGACCAGATGGATATAGACCAAATGGATAATTTAGACCAATTGGGTATTAGACTAAATGGATATTAGACAAAATGAATATTAGACCTATGGTATTAGACCAATTGGGCATTAGACCAATTCGGATATAGACGATATGGATATTAGAAGATCCGAGATTTAAACCAGATGAGAAATGAGACTACATAGCTATTTAGATTAAGGGTTACTTAGCCTCAATGTTATTAGACTAAATGGTATTAGACCACTTGGAAGTTAGCCGGAAGTGCCCACCAAGTGGGATTAAGACCAAATGGCCAGTCACCTTCCTTTCACACGTCCTCCCCTCCCAAATTCCCACTTTTCGAGCCATGGAGTCAAGGCATAGAAAAGGACACTTGCAACTCGCAGAATATGTAAGTTGCAGAAAATAAATTGGGTTGTCCATCCCCCTTTAAATTCCTATCTGGTTTATATCATTTTATTCTAGTTTTGTAGTTACATGGAACCAATTATATGTGAATCATGTTTGAAATCTTGCATGTTGCCTTCAGGCAGCAATTAGTTTTGTCACACAATCTGTTGACAAATGAAATTTTGCCTCGACAATTGCTTTACTGTTCAACCTTTCTGATGATTGCGTGTTCATCAAGAATGTTTCAAATGTGATTTGCAGTGTTGGAAGAACTTTTCTTTAGCACTAGTTTGCCAAGGTTCTTCAGAAAATCCTTTGTTTAGGGATCACTTTGTCCACTGTTTGTTGATTGTCTGTTGTTGTGAAGAAAGGGTTAACATTGCCTGTAATTAAGCCACATACTTCGATGGATTTAAACCAACCTGGGTCACAGGTGCAGTTCAATCGGAACCATACAATGAACTTTATCTAGGCGTTTTTCTATTGAGCAATATTTTTCCGGATCAAACCGGGTACAGGATTAAAACTGGTTAATAGAAAATGACTTTCTCTGTTATTTGCTACTTTGGTGGGGTACTGGGGAATTCTCTCTGGCAAACCATCCCCATATGTTTGTGAAGGATTTTTAAACCCAAGAACCTATAGAAGAAGACCCCGCTCCGCATCAATGCGCATGCAGTAGAGAACCCGGACTGGCTGGGTCCTGAAGCAACAGCGCGGCTTACAATTTAAGATCAACAACACACAGTTATGTATGGAAGCAGCGAAACAACTAGTGTCATTAATACGCGTGCTCATTGTGTTCTATAGTGGTTATGCTTGGTGAAGTACTATGGCATCCGTTAAAACTGGACTCGGATTTTGGGCGAACTATCGTGAATCAACAACTTAATATTACTGAACTGTGCTAATCATTTTCCCGGGAACGGGGTCAATCCATAATGCTTGCAATATTGACCCGTTAATGATCTCTCCCAGCAATTTCATTGGGTCCTGAATTTGAAGTCGGCTATTTCTCCCGCGAATGCTCGCTCCAGTAAAATTTGCCCTCTCCTCCACTATCGTACACTATTTACCGGGGAAATATTTCACCGGTAAAATACTGGATGCTCAATAGAAAAACGCTAATTGGGCACATGGGATCCCTCATTTGTTGATGAGGTCAAGGTCATACAAGATAAGGTCATTTGAGTCAGTTTGTAAGATAGCTGAAAATGTAAACGACCATCATTTGAAAAGTTGAAGTCAATTGGAACCAAACTTGGTTTATGCAGTTTACAATGCAACCCTCATTTGTTTAGGTCAAAGGTCACATATTAAGCTCAAAGGGTCCCCCCCCCCCCCCCCATGTGAGAGGCGTATCATTCACAACCCAATGCATGTGACACAAACGTCATAGGCAGATGTGTTTTTACCTTAACCATTGTTTTTTGTGGGACAAAAATCACCGCTACCTGTGGCACCTGCTACAAAATACCACCTGTAGGAAGCACTTTTTTTAGATGTTCGCGAAGTAAGCCCATTTGGGTGGTAAAGCCAGTGTGTGCAATAATGCCAGAAAACGGAACAAGTATACAGAGATAACAGAAGCACAGCTGTTATCCTTAACCTGTTCAGCATGTTGACCAGCTTGCAAATGACTTGGCTGCACACCCAACTCGCACACCGTGCTATGCCGCCGATACCGGTGTTCCTGAAATTTATCAAACATTTTAAACCCAATTTTGTGTTTTATTCATGACTGAACAAAACATGTTCTTAAGAACAGCCACATTATTTTTTTTTGTGGGGGGGGGGAGGGGGGGGGTTGGCTATTCCTTAAAGCTTCATTTTCATAAGCTATAAGCCCAAATAAAATCAGAAAATATTCCCAACATCTAGCCATTCTTTGACAAATTTGAGTTTGCAAAATAAACTGGTCCAAGTTTGTTTCAATTCTTGTGAAATTTTTAGATAAAACACAGACAGCAGAACCAAAGTGTTTTATCCGGTTTTGTCCCCTCTAACATGGGTTGGCCGGATTCACCGCACATTCACAGCAATACTGCGTGTTGGTATGTTTTGGAGCAAAAGATAATGGACCGAATGCCCATCCTGACGTCGAAGTGCTGGGTTGCCGCCATTAGCTCTCCAAGAGCCAAGGATTTAATCAAGTACTAGATTCTGGATTGATTTGTATAAGAACTAGCGAGTAAAACTGGAATGCTGCTCTCCCTGTGGTGAATTTGGACTAGGACGACAAACAAACCATGGGAAATGTTCTCCTCCTTCAGAGGGACTTAAAGCCATCATCCATGTACATGAGAATCATGCCTTTATATAGCACCAGAGAGTAGAGTGTTAAACCCCTGACTGCTTCAAGTCATCCTGGTACCCTACAATTTAGGCACCATTTAAAGCATGTCTTAACACTGAACGTAATACCCTGGCTTAAATTTTGATGTGATCTGGGAAAACCGCGCCACATGTCTCACAGTAAGTTTTGAATAAATAAAGAAAATAGCTTAAAATCTGTTAATATTGCCTTTATTTTTATCAGATTGTATCAGTGTAACTTTTGATGTGTGCATCAAGAAGAAAGAGTAAACAGTTATGGAAACTTCATCTTTCAAACTCTGCCGTGATAGTAAAAACTCAAGTAAATTTCCCACCATGTGGCGGTTTTTCCAGATCCGCTTCAGCCATTTGCTTGCTTCGGAGTGACAATTCACATCTCTGTTTTGTTTGACATTCAATAGTTTACAGTATTCAGCCTTTTTAAGGTGACTGGTACATTTGCCCTAATTTGTGTGGTGTGTGTACAGTGAACTAGATTTTTGACACCAAATGATACATTACGGAAAGTTTGGCAGTACCTTTTAGAACCTGTGCTATCATTGGCAACCATTAAGTGCACATAAACTGGTTCTAAAATACTTTCTTTGCACGTGTTTATTTATCCCACTATGTTTTTTCATTGAACTGCAATAAGGAAATATTGACAATATTTTGGTCATAAAAGCTTGGTTTAAATAGGGGATTCATCAATATT
>JAMKCH010051551.1:0-23303 GCA_023653785.1 Ophioderma brevispina
ATGCATATTTGTATGTTTGGCATCCATTTTTCATCTTTTGCATCCCGACATCCAGTTCATCATCCATTTGGGATCCGTTTTCATGTTAGCATCGGCTTTATCCACAATTGGGATCCATTATACATTCATTTGCAAGCTTTTGGCATGCTTGGCATCCTTTTCATCTCCCGCATCCTCTGTATCCACTTTTCATCCATTGCTGAGTCCTTTTTGCATCCATTTTGAGGATGCGAGTTTGACTTGGGAGTGGTACGAGCGAGGGACGACCCCACGGCACTAACCAGCCCCCAAATTATTCCTTTCTTAGTATGAAATAAGCACATTGGAAATTACATATCAAATTTCCCTCCGCACGAGTGTTCAATTTGTACTTTTCAGGGCAACTTTCATTTATTTATCAAATAGTTAAAGTCTCATAAAAAGTTGAGATCAAACATAAATTGGGAGAGAGTCTCCAATTATATTATAGTGAGCGATTAAAGAACTTGATCAGGGAATTGACAAAAAATATATTTGTATGTCAAGCGAAAGAACGAATGGTATAATTATGATGAAGTATGAGCTGATTGAACAGAGAATGATCTAAGCAAACCCCTGAATGACCTTTGACTACAATATGACCCAAACTTAAACCCCTGTTTCGCACTCAAGCTTACCAAATATGAACCTCCACTGCTCTATAAACAGTTTTAATTTAGAAACTTTTTAAAACCCTGTTCTACTATGACCAACAAATGACCTTAATGGACCTCTATTATAACCTTTGACCTCTACACTCTACTCTCAACCTAAGCTCTTGTTCAAACATGTGCATATAAAAGATGAACCCGCTTCTGCACTACACTAAAATGGTACACATCATGTAACAAAAAATGAGCCTTATTGATCCCTCAATGACTATTGACCTAATTGACCCCTACAAGACCTGTGAACCAAATATGTACTCCCACAAAGCCTCTTATTCAAATACACAAGCATACCAAGTATGAACCTAACCGGGAACAATGCACTTAACACCAGGGGGATAGGACACGATTGCTCTATTGGCATGGGGGATTCCAACTGCGATAGGAGTTACTTTGGCGTTTGTTTGTCTCAGTGAACATTACAAAATCCGCTCTTAAACCTTTGTTCAAAAGATCTTAGTAATATCCTGATAATTTAAGGAAAAAATTAGTGAAATCAAAATCTGTTTGAGGTTAGGCTAACCTCGCGGAAAAACAGCGCATTCCAATGAGACGGCCTAGCCTTTAGGAAGTCTATGTGGACCGTTCGATATGTGTACCGAGGGCCCCCTTACCATTACGTCTGTGAATAGATTAGCACTGGGTTACGCAGGAAGTTAATGTCGTTCTGTTGCTGTTAGGTGGCATGACCCCCCCCCCACTAACACATTATAAGCTGGTCAAACTTGTAGTTAAAAAATGTATAACCAATGGTGACACAGACACGGATGACACATGAATCATCCTGTCAGACGGTCTCTTCATTAGAACTGGATGACCACTAAAAATTAGTCATGTGCACAACTCTTAACCAAGTGGCCTTGTGATGGTGTAATAGCTTAAAGGTAACTGTACCAAAAATACACTTTCTCATTTTTTATTTTCGTTTGCATTATGTCAATAACTTGCTGTATGCTCGGAGTGGAAAATGTTGAGTTTTGGAGTGGGGAATTTTCAAGCATTTTATTGTAGAAAACCCAAACGAGTATACTACACTCTGTGTCAAATATCATGACAATTTATGAGTTAATTTACACCAAACGTCTGTGTCATTAAAACAAAATTGTCACAATTTTGACGTGGAAAGAAGTGTCAGTTCCCCCTGATTATTTAAAGGTGCATTTGTGATGCCAACAGTTCTGCGCTTACAAACCCATTCATTGTTAACTAGATATCATTGAGAAAGCTATTCACAAAGTTTGGAGTTGATCCCGATTTTGTGGTTTTGTGTTATGAGCAATTGTTGTTTCCCACGGGTCCATAGGCCACTGTGCTGGTAATTTCGTACATGATACGACCGAATTTGCACATAGGATTGGGTACACGTGGATTACTATGGTTAAGGTTGCAGATGGTGTAAAAATATCAAATTCTATGAGGTTTAGTCGGGAGGGCGAGGCTGGGCTCACGGAAAATGCCCCTTTAAGTGTACGGTATGTTCTCTATGGTAGGAATATAACATCTGAAGAAGCTATCCCCAGTTATGCAGCTAAGGGAACCATATCTACTTTTACTGTAAAATATGTTCTATGTTATTTTGGCCAAACTAAGTCTAGATAATATCTAAGCAGATATGGTTACATTTAGTACTATTTTTTATTCTTCTTTCTTTCGCTCACTTTACTAACTCAAAGCTTTCTAATGATGTAGCA
The DNA here is from genome assembly GCA_023653785.1 of Ophioderma brevispina. Taxonomy (NCBI): domain Eukaryota; kingdom Metazoa; phylum Echinodermata; class Ophiuroidea; order Amphilepidida; family Ophiodermatidae; genus Ophioderma; species Ophioderma brevispina. Next base: position 2,378 of record JAMKCH010051551.1, read on the forward strand.
CAATTTACCTGCCAGGGGCTACAGAAATAATCAACATCCTAATGTCAAATCCCTTTATATATATTCGTATTGCCCCTAGATAGTACGTTGAATTCGGCTACAGAGGAAGTGCCTAACAACTTTCCTGTTATCTCAACTAATCTTAGATATGAATGGTAAATGTTTAGGGCGCTACATTAGTTGTTATTGTGGAATAACTTAAATTGCCTTCAGAATCAGGGTAGAGAGAAAGAAAGAACTAGAATTTTGCGGTTCTCGGCTTTCGCGCTCACTATATTCAAAGAATATAAGCTGTGGGCCGCTCCATAAAAAAAACTTAACATTTTAGTGACACATACACACATACATACACATGCACAACGGATTGCAAAGTGGTCCTGCCAGCTATGCTGGTGGCCCACAAAAAGTATGTTTCCAGTATTTATCCCCAGAACCTACATGTGACATGTTGTTCTTTATAACATGTATTTTTAAAAGATGAATGACATCAAATACAATGACATTTCTCCATTTTAATTCAATAGATTTTTTATCCTACCACGACAAGTAACAGACCAATATAGTTTTCTCAAAAAAATATTTTTGAAAAATAATGGCCATGTCAGGTTTTCTTGATGGCCTGCTACTGGTGTCCTGGTAATCAGTACTACCTGTCCCCAGGGCCGGATTGTCGGTGGCTAAACCGTCCCCCATTGGGTTTCTAATGAAATCCAATGAGGAGCTGGTTACCCTTGTAGAACAAAAAAAAGATCTACCTACAAGGGCGTCAGCTCTGGAGAGCTTTTATTTATTTATTTTATTGGATAACACTTTCAAAACAGCGGCACTCACCTAACCGGTGGTGCATCCAACATACAATAGAAATTGACATACAAGAAAATTTATACAAAAATATATACAGAAGGAGTACAATGGCCTGTGCGTCAAGAAAATCACACCCATGGATGAGCAATACAACGCGTCAGGCGTCAATCTACCTGACTAGAAAAGTAAGGGTAACCAAGCTATGGAGTGCAAACTCATGATTTGCACTCAACATCTCGGTGTGATTGTCGCCTGAGCGGACAAAAGCAAATCGCAATTGGGCATGATTAAAATGACTCTTTGGCTATATTGTAATAAAATGCACTGCAGAGGACTACATAACAGTTACATCATGATACGTGATCTAGTTGAGCATGCGAGTTTCAAATACGACTTACATCAAGGAGGATAAGGTGATCCCTAGGAATAAAGGGCATAAAATCCGACACGTTACTACCCAATGTAATCTTGAGTTGAGTGTAGGGATCACAAGAGTTGAAAAAGTCCCAAACGAAGGGCAAATGGGCATCAAACAGGTTTTGCTTAAGGATGCCAAGATTGTAATTACGATCACCTTCGAGGCTTTTGCACTTAAACATAAAATGAAGCATATCCTCCACACCATCGTTACAAAGTGGGCAGATACCTGATAAATTAGTGTCCCAAGAACTTAATTTTCTATGAAGAGGAAGTACATTGGAGCGCGCCTTAAATTTTAAAGCTGTGCCAAGGAAATCCTGACTAGTAAGGAGGTATCTTTCTAAGTGGGGGATTTTCTTGAAACAAATGTAATCACTCAGAGAGGATTTCTTACAAGCACCATCATACCAAGTATTAATACGGTGTTGATTGTGGACCTGTTTGAAAGTACCCACCCATCGGTCATTCGTTTGCTGTCTGCATGAAAACATGTAACCCATACCTTTGTCTGTAAGAATTTTATTGATTGATTGAAGCCACTTCCAGCTTAATTGACTCGTATTTAAAACAATAAACATAGCGTTAAATAACAGCTTGGGCCATCTACAGAAGTCCATGGTAAGTAAGCGGGAAAGATAATTTATCTTAGTATTGTCATGCATACTTTTAAAATCATCCCAACCAAGGTCCCCAAGAAGTGCCGCAGCTGGCGTATTGCGCGGGGCTTTTAGAATGACTTGGACCATTTGTAGTTGAAGTTTATCAAGTCGCTTATAATCATTATCACTGTAAGATGAGACCGCGCATGCGTAATTGATAGACGGGAGTGCCAAAGATTTCCACAAAATATCGCCGTAGTAGACTCTATTAAAGTCATCTTGACCATCAATAACTGACTTGATGTAACCAATAAGACGGTGGCCCTTTTTAATGACCTCTGATAATTGGGAGTGATCAGATAAATTTCGTTTGATCTGAACGCCAAGATATTTATACGTGTCCACTTCAGTAATGTGTTTATTGCCAAGCTTCCACATTTTAGTATTATTAACCCTTTTCCCGGTAATAAGGACATTAGATTTGTCGTAGTTGAAGTTAAGTCTCCATTTTTGCGAGAATTCTGTAGCGATATCGAGCATACGCTGTAAATCATTTGCGCTTTCAGCAATAAGAACAACGTCATCGGCCCAAAAGAGGCACTTAATATTAACATCCAGAATACGAACACCCACATCATGCTGATCAAGCATTTTAGAAAATTCATTTATATAAAGGCAAAATAAAATTGGGAGACAAAACACAACCCTGTTTGACGCCTTCTTCGATATCAAAATAATCAGTAACAATATCACAAAAGTTGACATTACATTGGACATTTTTATAAAGACTATCCAAAATATTCCAAATTCTACCCCTAATACCAACATTCCATGCGACAGATAAAAGACCCTCCCTCCAAACAGTGTCGAAAGCCTTTCTGAAATCCAGGAAGGCCATATACGTGGGTTTCTTCTCAGAGCTAACGGCGGCCATCCAGCACATTGACGTCAGGAAGGACATTCAGTTAATTATCTTTTTGCTCCAATAAATCCTCACACAGCAGTATTGCTGTGAATGTGAGGTGAATCCAGCCACCCCTGTTAGCGGGGACAAAACCGGATTTAAAACTTATGGTTTTACTACTACTAATTGAAACTGAAAAGTACTTTTTTCTTGGAAACCTGTGATTATTAATTGGTTCACAAAGTACATTGATCCATAAGTATATCAGACATATAAAAGAGAGGAAACTCATCTCTAGATACTTCTCTCAGGGTGATTTAAAACAAATGATAACATACTGTTTCAAAAGTACTATGCTATATATGATACTAGAAATGGTGCAATATCATGTTTTTTTTATTTTTTTCTCTGTGAAACTGAAATAAACCTCTGTTTTAGGACTCCTTGCATCTTTCCTTTCTCTCAGGAAGGGCATTCCAGATGTGAGGAGTTGAAGGAATAAATGATCTCTGATGGCTGACAATTTTAGATATTGGAATCGCCGGAGACAAGGGTCTATACTCTGAGTTTTAGGCATCAGTTGGCAAAGTAGTTCAAGTATCTTTGCCTCCTCTGCCTATGCACTTGAATGACACCAAAACATTTGTCTATAGAACAAATATTCACCACAAAACTACACAAATTATGGTCAAATTCTAGGCTTTATAGGAACTATATCAGTATTGCACTTTTAACCACAGAGGATTTTTGTACTGTGCTCCCTTATCCCATAGCAGTGGACTACTGCTGACAAGATTTTTTTTCAATAGAAACAAATATACCAATGAGCTACTTATGTACATTTGTAAACACTTGATAGTTGGATCATTTTTATTATACTCCCACCCTTGTACTGCATATCATGAAAATCAGTCATCTTGCAGCACAGGCATAGTTGGTCAGGATTTTTTTTTAAATATTTGAGCAAACACCACACAAAAACTTAGGCTTTTGGGGCGAATTTCCCTCAAATGACATTTTTCCCCAGAGCACCCAATTTCAACCAAATTTTCAGCACTTTTTGGGAAGTGCAAAAACACTTGTGGTTTGGGCTACTCTTTTGCACAGTTGGCTGGGTCGGCTATGACAATTCAACTTATTTAGTCTCATTCAAGATAAATGCACATGATGATCGAGTTTGCAAAAACCGATCCCAGTTTTCAATTTCTTACCAGCACATGTTGTGTATACTGGACTTGAAGATGGTCCCCGTGGTCCTTCTCCTCCCTCTCCCTCTCTTACAGCTGATATGCTGAACATGTACTCAGTCTCCCATCTTAAACCAGTCACAGTTGTACTAGATCCCTCACCAGTTATGCTCATAGATGTCCAAGAACTTGAGGATGGTGGTTTGTAGTGCACCCTAGAAATTGATCACATACTTCATTGTATATCAAAAATACATCGGTCCTCGGACCGCTTGTGTCGCCTGCCGTCGCGGTTAGTGAATGATAGGCTTAACACGACCTTTGACCTTAATATGTGACCTTGGACCTCATAAACAAATGAGAGTTTGCATGTAAACTGCACAAACCAAGTTTACATTTTCAGCCTTACAACTTGACCTCACATGACCTTTGACCTTGGTATGTGACCTTTGACCTCATCAACAAATGAGGGATTCCATGTTGCACCTATGATTCAAGTTTGGTTCCAATTGAACTTCAACTTTTCAAATGAGGTCAATTTTACATTTTCAGCCTATTTTACAACTTGACCTCACATGACCTTTGACCTTGGTATGTGACCTTTGACCTCAACAACAAATGGGGGATGTCATGTTGCACCTGTGATCCAAGTTTGGTTTAAATCCATCAAAGTATGAGGATATTACAGGCAAATGTTAACCCTTTTTCACAACAGACATCAACAGACAACAGACATCAACAGAGTGGACAAAGTGATCCCTATGTGTCTTCCTGCCTTAGGGTAGGCGACACAAAAACGACATGAACTACAGATGAATGCTGTCACCACATAAATATCAAAATTTATACAATGCATACAAATAATCTTTTATTTTGTGGATAACACATGACATGGCATACAATTAAATTCCTACTAACTCTCTATTATCTGGGATCAAACTACACCACTATATTTGAAGCAAAAGTGGTTTTGCTTACTACTAGTATAATTTTCATGCTGTTTTACCAATTTACTTCTCCATGTACCATTGGAAACTCTAAATGCCAAAATTGTAAATTAGCAGTTATTATGGGTTGGGCATTGGGGGTTGGTACATTTACTGCACCCACTTTGCCAGCTCCCAGTCGAATTCAGCAGCCTTGCCGGAATAAAGTGCACATGATACTGTACTTTATTCCTTCAAGGCTGCTGAATTCAACCGGGAGCAGGCAAAGTGGGTGCAGTAAATGTACCAACCCTGTTCTTATTCCAAAATGACTTTTGTATAAGGTTATCGAATTCAGAAACCTTTACACCTCCCCTTCTCCTCAAACTACTTTTCTTTAAAAAAAAAAAAAAAAAAAAGGGGGGGGGGGGGGGGGGGGGGGGGTATGTAAGCTAGGCTGTGAAGACCCCATTTTCAGCATCGCTGTTGCCAAAAGACCACATATTTTTTTGAAAATGTCACCCAAAACCCCATGTTTTTTTAACATTTTACCACTGTCACTCAAAGACCCCTATTTTTGGACAAATCATGTTTTTTGCATAAACATTCTTGTCCACATACTAATCACTGTGTGAAATAGCTAAGCTCAAATGTCCTTCACATGAAAAATCACAGTTTTGTTTTAAAATTCCAGATCCAGAAATTTTGTTATACACAGTATCCTATGATCCTATAGGACTGTATATGATAAATTTATATACTGCATCAAAACGAAAAATCTGATTCACCTCAAACGTAGGAATTGGGAATTTTGGGTGGCTATCTTTGGTTCTAGTCAACTATTACTAATTTACACACACAAATTATATTTCGGAATCTCTGAGTCAGCCGTTTAAAGACATCACGTTATTAGCCAATCAGAGATACTGTAAGATAGGTCGTGGTTTTCATCAAGGAGTTAAAATGTGTCATCCCTACCTGTAAGCCACAACTGGTGGATCTCCATCATTGGTATTGCTATTCCACTCATCCCATTCTATGACAGCCGACAGACCTAAAATGCTGGTGACTCTCGGTGCTGTATACAACTCAGGAAGAACTGGAATAGAGTAGAATGCAGAAATTAATTAACTGGAAATGGACTTTAAAAGCAAAATATAAGACCATTTTTTAACCCTAACATGTCACAGGATAGTCAGCTATAGATCAGAAGGCAATACAAAAGTGTCTCCTGAAGTCCCACTGGCAATACCAAGCAATTAGTGCCTTTAGCGCCTTGCACTGCCGGTGAGCTGTTTTCCCTCCAGCGGGAAAATGGCAGAAAAAGCTTTTTAGTCTCACCGACAATAGGCAGCAATGGGTCTCCTGAGGGGAAGACATCACACTGGCAATAGAAAGCAATTGATTTTCAACTGTCTTCTGTGGGGAGAACGGCCGAAAGTCAATGCGAAGCAATGACCGGAATGCATGCTCTACTTCCGAGGAGCAGAAGGCAACTAAGGTTCTGACGTCTTAGGGTTAATGTTCAAATTGAAATCTTTTATATTACATTCTGTTGGGTACAGCGTGAGGTTTCAATAAGGAAGGGAAAGACAAAGAAAAATAACTATCTGAATGTTTACTTTGTGTGAAAAGTACCGAAGAAATACATCTTATTTTCATTCAAGACCATTTGACGGCAGTGCATGGTCAATAGCTTGTATACCATTGCTTGGTTGATTTCTATAACATATTTTAAGATATTGATCTTAAAGTGATTAATGTCTCAATTACAGGTGTGGTTCATCTGATCAGAAGTAGGGAGGGATGGCGTTACTTTTGGGAAGCAGTTTTGTATGCGCTTGTGACTACAGCTATGCACACACTTATCACTGTACAACCTACCTCAATCTTACTGTTTCCCAACCATCCAAAGATTCATTTTATTTCAGAGCATCATCCCTTCGCCTTAAAGTGTGACCACCCCACACCTCCTGTTGAGCTCCCTGGAAGCTCCCGGAGGAACCTATGGAGGATCTCAAGCCAAGTACCAAGTAATCCACCCAAGAGAGTTAAATAATTGAAATTTGTGGAAATATAGTGTAAAGGTACGTGCAATGACATATTTCATGTATCAGATGCCCCTAAAAAATTTTTAATCTCTGATTTCTTGCACTGATATAAAGCTTTCTATCAAAAATATCCCAATCTGAAAGGATTAAGCTGAGAATTATTTCTTTGGTACAAAAATTGTGAAATTTCTAATTTCATATTGGAGCAAATACAAAATTCTGTTTATGTTTTACATTGAAATATAAACAAATGAAAATCACCTTTTGTTTTCACTTTTTAACCGATTTCTGTAGCCAAATACAAGGTAATAAATCTACTGAGTGTCTATTTAATCACTACATATGACATAAACGTGGATACCATGAAATCTCTCATTGCACCTTTACTAAAGAAGGACATCTGTAGAATTCTCATAAATTATTTCTTCCAAATGAAAATTTTACAAGAAGGACATCAGGGTTCAAAGGTACTCTCTAAATGTAAACGAGTGAAAATTTCACTCCCCAAAAGAGTGAAACTCTTGTAAATCCCTCCAAAATGAGTGGTTTGTACTTAAGAGTGAATTTCCACTCAAAAAGAGTGAACATCACTCCAAAAAGAGTGGATTTCCACTCGTTTTCGTGTTGTCCTTCGTTTCACTCCTCAAAAGTGTGTTCCTTCATAAACTCCTAAAACGAGTGGGGAAATCAACTCGTTTGGAGTGATAATTACTCTTTGAGTGGAAATTCATTATAGGGCAAGTGTGGTCCAGTGGATTGACGCGATTGTCCCGCAATCCAAAGGTCGTGGTTCGAGTCCCACTGCCGCTAACGTGTGTTGCCATGGAGTAGACTTACTATTCTCCTCGCCACACAGGTGTATAAATGGGTACCGGCATATTTCAATGTCGGGAAGGTAGCAGACTCGTTGTGCAGGGCGGTGTAGCGAGCCCCATACAGCAACTATATGGTGGGTCTGCCCAATAAGCTTCGAAAGGAGATGGCCACTCCGTATGATACAGGTCCGTCCCCTTACCCTTACTGAGTGGAAATCACCTTTTTAAAGTACCCAAACCACTCATTTTGGAAGTGGTGTTTTACAAGAGTTTCATCTTTTGGGAGTGAAGTTTTTACTCGGTTACATTAGAGAGTATGAAACCAATTCCAATTAGTAGTACAGGAAGTGGTCTTATGGAGAGTAATGACTAAAAATATCAGTTTTGCTCCCTACCTGATGAGGACAGGAACCTTATGTACAGAATGCAAAATTATTTTTTATCTTTCAGATTTCTGATTGAAGCAATCTTTATGGTCCTTAATGCAATACCTAAATCTAACATGGAATTTACTAATATTTGAACCTACCAATGTAGTGGCACTATAGCCATTTGACACCCCTGGATGGACATCAACACGACATAGAAAGTTCAGCTAAAGCAAAGGTTTACATCAAAAAGTTACTGATCTGCTATAACCATGGGAGGACCCATCTCTGTACGTAATTTCCATTTGTTTGCTCCTCCTTTCTCTCCAAAAAACTACCAATTCTCGGCTTGGTACGGGGCTACCGGTTACAACGCAGGTGAAGACCGATTCCTGAGTGGGGTCACTTGAATTACTCAGGACTTTTGTATTCCTCCAAAGAAAGAAAGAGTTATGTATACATTTGGTTAGTTTTTAAATTCAATTATACAATATGGAAGATTCTGTATGCAATAGAAACGGGAAAGCACGTTGTCAAGATGATAATGAACAGTGATGAAACACAAACTATATCTAAATAAAAACAAGAAAAAAGGAAATTCATAAAAGACCAAATGCTGTTGACAACCTTGACAAGTAAAAGTCATCTTGGATGATTTCCACTCTTTTGGGTGGATTTTATATCAATTTCACTCTTGGCAAAAGGACTTTTCACTCTTTTAGGGAGAGGACATAAAATAGCATACTTGTGCTGTTGAAAAACTGTCCATTCCTGTGCCGAAGATTTCAGACTGAATATAGGTTATTAAGGGGTGTGACGTGTGATTTGTGTACGCGCAAGCTGCTTTACAACTTCAGCATTCTGTTTGGAACCCAATCCTGGACAAATGGAAGCATTTTAGTTTTGAGTGGAAAAAGGTATATGCGAGAGGAGATACCGTGGATAATGTGCTTGTTTGCGTTATTAAAATCTCGCATCTCTAGGCCTGCGTTCCTGCTTTGCTGCATGCCAAACGTGGCGCGGATTTTTTTGCCGCCCCAAACAAGAGGACCAATTGAAAAAAGGTCCAATTTCAGTGGTTTTTGGCGTGTATTGTAATGGAAAATTAATTAAGTCGGTGCCCTCCATTTTTTAGTTTCAAAATTGTGAACACGACATCGGACCTAACAATTTAGAAATTACAAAATTTATGAGAGGTTTTTATTTTGAGGCGACTAAAGTCAAATTTTGACTTTTCCCATAGACTTGCGTGGTTAAACCGAGGACAACATACCTTTTGGTTTGGCTATTAGCTCAAAAACAAGTCAGTGACCCCCAATTTTTATTTCAGATTAATCAGCACCATTGTAATGACATATATGTGAATTCGGGGAAAAATTTATCGAGTAGATCACTACGTCAAACCCCCCTAACATGGTAACAATTTTGTTTGAAGTATAGTAAAATTCAGTGCACTCTGCAAAATCCATAATATTTCGTTATCAGGAAACTATGGTCATTGTGGACCAAATCACTCCGTTATAACACAGGGTGTGACCCTGATAATATATTACATATCGCACTTGGATTTGTGACAAATTTCACTAGATTTTGTGGATTTTCAAAAACCAAAGACAATTGTCTCAATTTTTAGGTACTAAAATGGTCTATCCAATTATCTTCTAAAACATGGCAAGCTTTCTTAACTTAAATTTCAGCCAAATTTCATTAATTTGCTAGGTTTGTTGGATTTTGAACCCAGGATAAATGTTAAGCCACAAGTAATTCTATGACAATTATCTTTCATATAATACAAGTTAATCTTTTTCTTTGACTTAGTTATCATTTTTGCTATAATGATTGACATCTGTGACATGAAACCCTGTGGTACATTTACCATTATATAGATTGCACTTGGGAGATTGCAGTACCCTAATCTGCCTACCCTCAAGATTAAGCATCACAGCCAGCGCGCTCTCCATTACCAAGTGTTAGAGGGGAAATATCAGGATTACAGAGACATATGAGTGAATAGTACTTTGAAATTGGCAAAAGGATATATAGCCTGTTAACACAAGTCACAAAACTCCAGAGTTGGGCACAAGGTTGAAACCCAGAGGAAGAAAAATTAAATCCTAGTTACTCCACTCCAAATTGTGTCCACACAATGGCCGAAAACTTTGAAAATTCCATCCTGTGCTGACCGGAAGCTGTGGAATTTCACGCATGATATTCAAACACGGAAATTGTCAACAAAGATGACCTTGCGAGGTACACCCTGGTCACCTCCATCAATATCATCTATCTTTCGCTGTCCACACGGCACAACAATCCAAAACACTCCATAGTGTTATCGGAGTTTGAGAGCTTCACCCCCAAGTTTTTAGGGGATAAACCCCTTGCAAGACCTCGGTAAAACTCCGGAGTTTAAAACTATGAATGTCCACAGGGCCAAAAATCCAATAAAAACTCCAGAGTTTTTAAACTGGGAGTTTCAGCTCCGTGTGGACATATCATACAAATATTGACATTAATATTTAATTTCCTAGCCTTACCCCCTAGGAGACAGGTATCTGACACACAATTACCTATAATCCAGAATAAACATGCCATTGCACCGCCCCGTCAAGTATAATGGTTATCATCATAAATAATAACATCATTTGGATAGTACGAAAAGCCTTGATAGTTTAGGTCATCCGGCAATCGAATAACGAAAGACCTTATGTCAGTATGATTTTCATGTGTTGTCTGTGTGTGTGTGTGTCGAACATTTAGTATACCCCTTTTGGTGTACTTTTTCAAGTACTTGTAGCTTTTGGTTGTATGCTAGGTGGCATTCATACTTGAAGTATAAATTGATGAGAAAAGTTGTCTTTTTTGTGGGGGACGGATGAGAGATCAAAGGTCATCAGGGTCCTTAGGGGCATATGCTATACACTTATATTGACAACATTAATAATCGGACAACCTAGGTGGGGACCCGGTGGTATATAAGTCATGAAAATGATGGTGGATACACCAAGGAATTTATGAAATCTACTTTGAGGGCCATTCACTAAGATGCTTTGACCCCCTTTTAAGATGGTGAAATTATGGGGGGGGCACTACCCAAGTGCCATGAAATGTGCATTGTATGTGGAGAAGCCGGCAATTATGTTTAGGGTAGTTACCACAGACAGGACAGACACACTACCAAAGCAATCTTGTACCATTGCAGAAGACACAAAAAAGCTAGTTATTGACATAAAAAATAACCTGGTATTGACAAAAAATAATATCAGAATCAACCGAATGGTTGTGGGAGCAAGATTGGGGACATAATTATAGAACCTGAAACAAAACAAAAACAAAAGCCATAGAATTCACAAAAAGGCCTTTAAGCAATGAAAAAAAAACTGTGTACGGGCCCCCGAGCAGACGACCCTGATTTTCAGGTTGAGAATTTCTTTTTTAGTTTTCAAAAATCAGTTAAAAACAGTCTTTTTTAGCCCAAATTGATCAATTTGGCTAGTTTTTAAAACGAAAATATTTGTAAAAAAAAAATCATTTGTTCTCCTGATTTTGAGGCTTTTAGGGCTGATTTTAGGCCAATTTTGAACCTCCAGAAAAGAAAGAGAAAATTAGCAACAAAAAATGCCCGACCGACGGACCCTACTTGGAAAGGTCGACCTGGCCGTTTTTTATAAACCGGGTTGTTTTTTTGTGTCGCCTAACAGGGTCCTAAATTCTGATGACCACATTTTGATGAAGTCAAGTATAGCAATTAGAGGGGTTGCCTGGTAGTATGAGGACAGCTGGAATGCTTGTCCACATTCAAATGCTATAAAGGTAAGGAGGGGATATGCAAGTGGGTTTCTTTTGCCATGGTAATCCCAACTAGACATTTTTACTGAGGAGGGAAATGGGAACATGTTCTCAAATGACCAATTGGATGTCCTCTAATACGGCTCTCATTTTCGCCTCTGGGCAGTGTTATACAGACCCTATTTATGCAATTCTGGTATAGAACGAGATACTTTTAAAGTTTTTATTGAAATTTATTGGGGGAGAAAAAATGGTTTATTTTCAATCTGGAACCTAAATTTCCCAAATAGACAAAAGTTGAAACATTTTTGGGAAAAGCAAAAGGCTAAATAGGGAATTAATTTGGAAAGAGTTGTACCAGATATAACTCGGGTCCCTTCGGGGACACAATTATAATAGACCAAACGTGGATTGCACCATAATTACGCCAATGAACCATAGTATAGTTCCCACTGTTTTAACCGGAATTAGCTGAATTTTAAAGGTGCAACGAGAGAGATTTTGAGGGCACCTAGATATTGTGTCATAATAGGAATTTCATATAGATAGACCACAATAGATTTCTTTACCTGGTATTTTGCTATCAGAATGTCTTAAACGAGCAACAAAAAAGGTGATTTTGATTTGCTTAATTTTCAATTAAAAACATAGGCTGAATTTAGTATTTGTCCTCTACGAAATTAGGAAATTTCAACAATTTGTCATATTATACAAAAGAAAATTCAGAAACATTTCTCAGCTGAATCCATTAGATTGGGGATAGTGTGCGGAAAGCTTTCATCAGGGCAAAAAACAGTACTTTCCATTTTTATAGGGACAACCTGATATGTGAAAAATCTCTTCGTTGCACCCTAAGGGTGGGATATAAGGGGATATTCCACCCTAATATGAACCAAACAAGCATTAACATTCAGCCTGTTAAGATTTATTTGTAACAAAACGATAATATATTGCCTTATAGCAAAAAATTATGGGGGGATTATAATAGGATTTTATGCTATCTTCAAAAAGGGGGTGGGAATCGGCAGGGGATGTACCTTGGGGTCCAATACAGTAATTTAATGCACTCTCTGCATTCATACTGCCGGTATCAGATAGGGCGTTGATGGGTTGGTTTGCTTTGCAGATGGTTGGTTGATTTGATTACAAACTATTGTCTTTTTTCCGGATACGAGGCACAGGCGGTCCAGTAATTCACGCTTGACCTCAACACAGGGCACGGTTGTGGATAGAGACTTTTTTTAACAACATCGTAGTTCGTTTATTCTACTTCAATCTCCTTCGGAAATTAGGTGACCATTGAAGAATTTCTGTGGTACAATTCTTTCAGAAAATTAGAATGAGGCTTTGTAACGCCTTCATGGTTTTAAGAAAACGTCATCCACTGAACTGTGACCACCACCCAATCACGTACTAAGTGCAGGGCTATTTCATGTCAAACACGGCCTGAGTGTTGGCTTCTGTGTCTTTAGAAGAGAGAGCGCCCTCAGCCGCCGAACCATATAAGCTACCGCTTAGGAATTTAGATGGCCATCAACGCTGTTCATTTCTAGGTGTTTACCAAAATCAATTCATTGGACACTTGCTTCAATGTACCGCCCACGTTTGGACTGGCAGTTTTTACCATCGAACAAGCCAGTTAACCTAGTTAAGAAAACAAGCCAGTTCAAAACCTAGTTCAGTGCAAGCCAACTCCACACCTTCCTGCCCACTTGCATTGAGGAGATTACTCGCTAACCTGGATAAAAAGTCCTTGAACGCGGTTAATTCATCACTAATCTGGTTTAGTGGCATAAAGGTTGGGCCGTTTTTTTGTATTTGGAAATAATCAACACAGGTGTATTAACAAAAAGCCTTTTTTAACAAGAGCTTTTACACCTGTGGGTTTTCACACTACCGGCCAATTTCTTCATGGTGTTGAGTACCAAACAGCTATACGAGTAAGTGGACATGGATTACCTACCCCACTAGACGTACACGGCAGGGATTCGTGTATTTTGCGCATAGACGGATAGGAGAGTGTACACAACAGCGGCTGTCTGTGCTGTCGTGGAGTAGCTGGTGTGGTTACACCGGCCTCAGCGCGCGCGGTTTATTTCTCATGGCCAATTTTGTTTTTTTTTTGATATTTTGGCCAGATATTTGAATTTTTTATTACATGTGCGGGAATATAGGGTTTTGATCATGCCCGATTGAATTTCGTAATGATTGTCCTATAACAAACGTTTCAAAAATGCTAACCGGAGCCCAAGTGTATAGCGCCATTCATTTCATGAAATTTTAATCCAACTCTCACAAAATGGCGTCGTGGTAATCACGGGGGTAGCTACGTGGGAGCTGGGGTATGCTCCCGGTACTGTCTACTCACCATCCACTTCTCTCCACTAGTGGGCAAACTACAGGGAGCCATGGGGTAGGTGTAAAGCAGAGTAGCCACATTACGTATACCTAATAATTGTGTACTTTGTAAGCCCTATTTTGCAGCTACCGCCTCGTAATTAGCCCGTGTGGATGTGCAGTAGCTGCCGCGGTAGTAATGGTGTAGTGCCGTATAGGCTACAACGTGAGCGGTAAGAATCCGGCCGTGTAGTTAGCGATCTATTTTATACAAATGGTTAATATCATTCCATTTTGATATTTGGTTGCAGAGGGGGTTCGTATAAATATTTTATTTTATTGGAGAGCATTGTAGATGCAATTTCATAGTTGGAAGCCAAATTTTGAACAACAGGGTTTTGATAGAGATCTTTGCATATTAAAGAGGCTTTGATATGATGTATGAGGATAAAAAAAAATTCACCTAATTAAATGTCTTCCAAAAATTATTTATCAATTCGGATTAAAGAATTTGGAAGCCTCCTACTTCTCAGAAGAAGTTACAATTGAAGAATTGAATTATGAGGACAGAATGGAAAAGATATGTATCTTATGCCTTTAAATCATCATATGACATCAGGACAAGGATTTTTTTTCAGTATAAAATTAATTTTTTAAATTGTTTAATGACAAATAATAGATTATATAAGATGCACATTGTTATTTCTGATTACTTGTACTCATTTGTGTTACCAGCTTCCTGAGACTTACATTCACCTCTTGGGAATGTGTCCATGCTGTGAGAATTTGGAATGACCTTAAGTCATGGTCTAAAAGTAATTGTCATGTGAATTGACAATTTTGGATTATAAAACAAGGTTTTGGGTTTGGGCATGAATGAATCTGAGAGATAATAAAACTGTGTCTTATTTTGTTAAGAAAGTGATTTATAATAGCAGATTTAGGAATCAAATTCCTCCTTTGCAGTTTTTTTAAACAGTTGATAAAATTTCACTATAAACTGGAGAAGCAGATGCAAATTGGTGGTGGTAATTGATTAAATGTTATTAACAAGTGGAGCATATTAGAAACCTATTGTACAAGTAGGAGAGGTTTAGTCTCATTAAATTGTTCGCAAGATTTGGTAGTATCTAATTCTCTAGTGTATATTTTACATTGGATTTTTGTAATGTATGTTTTGTATTGTCTTTTTTGTAAATGTGTATCCCTGAGGACACGGGGGAAAAAAAATAAAAGCCTCTGGGAATGGCATGAAAATATAAAAAAAAAAATAAAGGTCGGGGCGTGGCCTGCTTGTGGAGGATAAGTTCGGTTTTTTTTTATGTTGAGTTGAATTGGATTGGATAGGATTGGTTTTTGTTGCTTGGGTTGAATTGGATTGATTTGGTTGTTGGGTTTGGTTGAGAGGTTGGGTTGGATTTGTTGAGTTGGGTTGAATTGACTTGAGTCACATTTGGGTTGGACTGGTTTATTAAGGCTGAGAGGCATCCCCAGACCATTCTAATGGGGGTGTGGTTGTTGAGTCTGGTTGATGACACATTTAAACAAAATGTCCAGCTCACTGCACTTGTCCGATAAAAAGTAGTTTACTTTTAGTACATTTGTTAATTGTCGGCAAAGCACAATTTTGGCCGGCAACTTTTTTTTACCGCTGGTTCAAAAATCTGAGGCGCAGGAAGGGAGGGAGGAGGACCATATCCATTACAAAAATTGTGCAATTTAACTGTGTTATATTATATAGGGCAATTAGCCCAATAGGAAGTGGATATCAGTAACAGATATGTTTATTTCATTACAATAATCACCTACATATATTATACATTAATCCCGGACCGAAAAGTCCACATTTGCCGAACGAGATTCGTAAAATGGAGGGTGTCACAGGGGCACAGCCCCACACACCCCCTCTAGGGAATGGCCATGATTGAGTTGGTTATTTTATTCAGTTAGGTTAGGTTAGTTAGATTGGTTTGAGTTGAGTTGATTGTTGAGTTTTGATTGGGTTGAGTTTATTGGGTTGGGTCAGGTTTGATTATGACGAAGAACACAGCCCGTCCCTTAAATAAAATTCAGTACACCATATCTAAAATTTGTAGTCACCACTGCATCCCCATTTGAGAAATTCCTCATAAATAAGTGCCTATCCCTAGTAGTGATACACACCCACCCATTCATGAATTCTTTGGATGGTTGCAAAATTCTAAGAACATTGTCATTATGTCATTTGATGACAACAACTTTTCATTTGACATTTAAGAATTGTGCCATTGTTCCATAAATAGCCTTAACAAATTTATCTTGATCTAAAAACTTTTCCTATCTTTCAGTTTTTAACTGATCATACTTTTTTTCTAGCCTTACTTTGTGAGTCACCTAACATATCAGAAATCTCATGATCCCTTATACAATACTTCTCGAAAGGGTGAATCTAGGGTTGATAGTAAAACTGCTTGAAGACTGAGTAATTTGGAAGGGTTCTGTTATGGTTATTGGGCTTGAATACTGAAAGTTTTTAGTAATTGAGCAGCAACCAACACATTTAGAACTTGAACTTCAACTTGTAATTTAGCATTGAGGGTAGTGGTAAATAGCGCCGTTCTAATCCGTACGTGAAATTAAATTGTTTCCTGTTCATCCAGTCATAAAAAGGTAGAGTGAGCATTTCATGCATTAATTCTCAGACTGGTACATTTTTTATCCTACATTCCAAGATTCTGCCCAAGAGATAATGTTGGCATCCCTTTATTTTTCAAGGTGCTACCACCTACCACTTCACTCTCAAAAGGCTTGATTTTAAAAATCTGTTCTTTCTCACAATCATCACCATAATAGCCACACAACCCATCTCTGGTTTTTGAAAGACCCTCTGAAACTATTTTAGAAACCATTTATGGATTGTTAAAATCATATGAATGTTCTTTGATGAACATGGATTCTATAATGATAAAATAGTTTGTAAAGAGGAACCCCAATAAAGTTCTTTATAATATTTATGAATCTAGATGGCCAGCACACACAGAAGTGTTGAAAAAAAAAAACATTGCGTGCTTGGCCGGACTCGAACCGGCACCTCCGGATTAATAGCACAACGCTCTTGCTAAATGAGCTAACGCCAGGGTTGCTAGAGGAGTGATAGATATGGATAGCAAGAGCCATGATCTCTATGCAAAAAAAATCACACAAACCATTGTGGCAAATCTTGCAATATAGGTCTACAAAGGTTAATGATTTATGTTATAGCGACTCTATAGGCCCATCGCATAGAAAAATGTGGAAAACAAGATGTTTAAGAAAATACATAGTTGCCCGCAATGAATTTCATGTAAATTTTACACCAGGATGTAGTCAGTGGACTAAATAATCCAAAATCAGTTGTCAAAACTGTGTCGCCAAAGATTAATTGTTTTTTATTTGGGGTGACCTAGAGTATGACCTATGTTGAACAAAAAAAGGTCAATTAATGAGGACAACCCTGTTTAAACTGGTTCTAAAGTTAGACTACCTTTGGAAAATTTGGTTAATTAAAGAGACCAGCCACGTTCACAGGTCAGAGATTAACTTAGTGATAGCTACTAATCAACAGCACTAATGCTCATAATTGGCTTTATTTTCAGCAGACTGTGTGCATAAGAGGTCTTATCCAACATTAAAGAGGTAATCCATACTAATTGAACTTCCCTGCCTCCATGCCTAACCATAGGCCACTGTCCTCAGGTTATACAGGACAGCAACAACGCACAGACCTAACGTTGAGTCATATTAGTTGAATCATAGGGCATGTTCTATTAAAAGTGGAGTCCAGAATGATGGAAAAAATGTTCAATCATGCTGACATAAACCATCCAATTACATTTACCCAGAGTCTCTGACTAGTCGCATCCATTTAGATGTCTACAAGTAAATAAAAGATTATATATTATATACCTCATTATATAGATTACTATATTCTGATTGGTTAAAAGTTAGAGTCAGAAAATAGCTGGGCCACATCTTTCCTATCAAGGTGATGTCATGATTAACTGTGCCCTGTGCATGGCCAATCGACTGGCCCGGAAAATAATACGACCGTCTCAAAATCATGTTCAGAGAACGCTTGTGTGTGCGCGTCGACAGTCTCAAAATCATGTTCAGAGAACGCTCGTGTGTGCGCGTCCCCTGTATGATAAGCATTGTAAATAGCTTGTAGGCCTTGTCAGTTCTGGATATCTTTTAACCAATCATATGAGAAGAATCTATATATTTGGTATATAAAACATGAAACAAATATCGGTGATGTCAAAACCATGACTATGCACTCAACTTCGCTTCGGGCATGGTCATGGTTTTGACATCACCGAGGGCCTATCATTTTAACCGAGCCCCTCATAGAAGTCAATATTTGTATAAAGGGGACAGACCTGTGTGAGTGCCCATCTTTCTTTTGAAGCGACTGGGCCAGACTCCACAATAAGAAGTGGCTGTAAGGGGATCACTACACCTCCTCTACAGCGAGTCTGTCAGCAAGTCTGTTACCTTCCCAAAATTGAATAAAGCCGGTTCCCATTAATACACCTGGGTAGAGAGGATACTATTGAGATACAACGCCTTACTCAAGGGCATGACACATTGGCCACAGCTGGACTCGAACTCACCTTTGTGTTCGGGCACTTATCTGCCTCAAAATGATCCCTGTTACACCCCTGATGCCCTGGCGTTAAAAGGCCAGGCTAAAAGTTTTTACAGTGTCATCAATGAAAGATGGTACTATTACACACTCCTGTAAACATAAATGGCCTGGTATTCTTAAATGGAGGCTACATCTTAAACCGGGTTTTAAACCAGGGGTTAGTCCTACTGAGTGGACCTTTTTTTTCTTCGAACATACAACTCTAAAAATGTGCTTTAACAGGTGAGAAAAGTCCTCATGGATGGGCCACAATGGCCCATCCATGAGGAAATTTTCTTCCTCATGGATGGGCCATAATGGCCCATCCATGAGGAATTTTCTCACCCGTTGAGCAGTTCATTTAACTTTCACAGTATTTTTGAAGAAAAAAGGTCCACTCATTAGGACTACCCTGGTTTAAACCAGGTCTAAGTTAGACTGTCCCTTTCATAATACACCATACTAGTTTGAGTGTAAGTCCTTACGATCAACTACAACGAGGACAGAAGTCCCCTGGCCTTGAACTCCCCTCCCCCTCCTCCTCTCTTTCCCTTATCCATTTATATAAAACCTTGACACTTTAATACGCGGCTTCTTTAAACATTGAAATGCCGTCCACCTAGCACAGGACTGATATCAGAAATTCATCCAACCTACATTAGTCATAGGATCAAGCCATGCCAAATCTAGTAAGATGAAGTCAGAACTAGGGTGGAATCACCATGCAAAAAAAAAAAAAATAGATTGGCGAATGTGTGTCAGACTAGTTCCTTAATGTGTGATAATATTCACTTGTTGGTTTGTATAAGAGTTACGCCACACAGTCAAACACATCCAATCGGGTTAGGTCGCAACACGTAGAGTGTTTTAAAATCTTTAAATGCTGGTAGATTCTGTGTATGTTTAATGCAGAAGTCAATCTGTTTTTCAGATGGTTTCCCCAATATTTGGGAAGCTATCTAGTTTTTGAGCCATTAGACTAGGCTTATAAATTCTAAATTAATCCCAATCCTGTTAATTCTAAATAT
The DNA here is from genome assembly GCA_023653785.1 of Ophioderma brevispina. Lineage (NCBI taxonomy): Eukaryota > Metazoa > Echinodermata > Ophiuroidea > Amphilepidida > Ophiodermatidae > Ophioderma > Ophioderma brevispina. The sequence goes on from JAMKCH010051551.1 coordinate 22,248, forward strand.
TGCCGCTTCTAGTGCCCTATATTTTTGGCCTGCTTTCACTAACCTAAAGGATACCATGTTCAGAGAAGAATGAAATCTTGGGATATAAATACCACACTCATAAGGGAATAAGCCTCCTTTACTAGGGTGACAAGACAAAACAAAATTAGGTTTTAAAAAAACCAAATATTGGGTCTAGTTTTAGACCCAGGTTTAAAAGTGTACCCTGGTTTACGTGAGTCTTCATGAATGGACCTTTGTTCTTTCAACATACTCTGAATCAGTCTGTCATGGGTAATTGTCAGAATATCAAAGGAGTTACTGTACCTTCCATTAATATTCTCCATCCAGGAAATGAATTATTTAAATTTATGGCCTAATGTAACAAAAAATCCTAAGCCAAAATCAAAAAGAATTTGTTACTGTAGACACTTTGAATGGGATACATATGGAAACTCTTGCCGGATATTTCAGTCGTTTGGACCCATCCACAAAACACTGTCTCTTTTCTATGCAAAGTTGAGGCTTTTCTTGTGAAGGTTATGTTCCATAGGAAATGAATTGTTCATCTTAAATGTCAAAGGTAAAAGGCACTTCCCAGTTAAGCAGTTCAAGAGGAGTCCATGATTCCTATTCGGGATCTCTCAAATAATTCATTTAACTTTAGAGTTGATCTTATTTAGGCTTGCAATTTTTCATTATATTTGAAATATATTTTTTGTTAAACAATAAGCATAACAATGGAGTTGATCCAGAGGGGCAAATTTCCAAGTCAATACCGCGAGAGGGGTGCAAAATCATAATGTCGTCCCGTGCTTTGCTCCATGATTCTGAACTTTAATGAAATTCACGCTTAGCGCGCACAATTGGCCCGAATTTACTTTAATTTCGCCCAAACTTCTAGGCTTTAAATTGGTCTAAATGCCCTGAAAAAGAGGTCGGGAAAGAAAAACATATTTTGGTCCATATTGTTCTGCTTTTTTTGATCCAGAGGGGGGCAACTTTGGCTCCCCGCCCCCGGCCACTGGGTGCTTACAATTTTCTTTGCCAAGGTTTGAAATGATTTTTCCCACAAGG
>JAMKCH010051552.1:0-11301 GCA_023653785.1 Ophioderma brevispina
GAAGTAGAAGTCAATCAGGCGGGTATTCTAAAGGGATTCTAACTTTAGACTTGGGTTTAAACCAGAGGGTGTGTTGAGTCAATCCCACAATGCACTAGTTTTGGGAAATTTCACCTCATTAGGATCATGTCAGGCGCGGATCCAGGGAGGGGGCTCGCGCCTTCCGGTAATTCTGCAAATTCTTGCAAAATCAGCCAATTTTGGACAAGTTACAGCCTTTCAGCCCCCTGGTAATTTTGACGTTTTTCAAATCCTGGATCCGCCCCTACATGTGATCTCACAAAAATCCTATTCTTACCACATAAAAACCCTGACTTTTATGCTCATTTTAGCCCACAAAGTATTAGTACTTTTTAGAAATTATTGGCATGATTATGAAATGTCTTGTGGTTCTTTAACATTTGGAACACTTTTTATCCCCAAGTACTGACATGTGTTTCGTACAGTGCAGTATAGGCACATTGCAATGTATTATGGGATTGATTAAAACACCCTCTGGGTTTAAACCAGAGTTAGTCCTTCATGAATTGAATTTTTTTTCCTTTCAACATATTCTGAAAGTTAAATGTAAGTGATGAGAAAATCCGCATATATCGGCTGGAATGGCCGTCAATGAGGAATTTTCATCAGTTACAGCACACTTTCATATCTACACCTTCATTTAACCTAACCTTTACACCTTAATTTAACCCAAAACTTTACACTTTAATTTCTCTAACCTTTACATCTTAATTTTAACCCTAACCTACACATCTTAATTTTAACCCCAACCTTTACACCTTAATTTAACCCTATAACCTTTACACCTAAATTGTAACTTTTATCACCCTATAAAATCTGCTTAATTTTAAACCTTTTATGGCCTATTTGCTGTCTATTGAGAACCCCTGTACTCCATAAACAGTGTATATGTTACAAACTGACAGTTTGCTGGAGTAGTCCCGATTCAAGAAAATTAAATGAAACAGTGGCGTGAAATTGGCCTAGTTATTTTAGCGTAGTCCACTTCTGGTGTAAAATAGTGATTTTTGTCAGTTGAATGTAGTTGGTTTCTGGTGTAAGATGGCTGACACTGTGCAGTTAGTATTGTATGGGTCAATGTGCTGGAGTAGTCCCGATTCAAGAAAATAAAGCACTATTTTTTTAAATATTTTGCCAGATGAAACTTCGCTCCTAATAGCTTTTATTTAGACCTAGATGGGAATAAATGTTTAAATGAAGTATATTTTGGGAAAAGGACAAAACCTACCTTTTAGCTCAGCATATATAGTATGCAGAGCTTATGGGATGGCAGTGCATTGACTCTCTCTATATGTCTAACTGTTCGCACTTGCCAAAATGGGTCTCTTTGCCAAACGCTTGGGCCAAAAGCAGTGAAAATTGGTCAGAAGAACCACTCACCCAAGGTCCTTATGGGGTGTAAACAGATTTGGGTTAAAGGTCAAATGGGCTGATTAAAGGGGCATTATTTGAAAATCTATAAAGTCCTTCTTGTGCCACAAATCAATTGCTATAATCACTAGACTTGGTCAGAAGAACTGCTGACCCAAGGCTCGTATGGGGTGTTCACAGATTTGGGTCATTGGTCATGTGGGCCGATTAAAGGGGTGTTCTTTGAAAATCTGTAAATTCTTGTGTTACAAATCAATTGCTATAACAACAGACTTGATCAGAAGAACTGTTGACCCAAAGCCCATATGCATACCTGCCAAACTACCCTGTTTTATAGGAATCATCCCTATTTGAACTTTCTAAATTGCAAAAAATAGGGATATCCCTATTTCTGAAATTTCAAACAAATCTTGAAATAATTGGCAGAAAAGCCCTGAAATGTTTTCTGGACTCCTGAAGCTCTTCTTGCAGCTTAAAAAACACTAAAATCCAGTAACTTCAGGAGACTCTACTCCTGTGTACTTCACTAGAGGCCTTAAAGTGATCACAAACAGACACCACCCATAAGGGCTTTCGTGATGAGGTGATCATGGCACATGTATTCTGATGTTGGGGTTCTAAATATTTGCAGGTATGCATATGGGGTTTACACAGCACAAAATGCTAATGACCTCCTGAGCTACAGCACCATTGGTACTCTTGTTTCATGGTTTGTATAAAAGAACAAATCCATCTCAAGGATTTGTATTAAGACTGATTTCAGCATGGGCATCCTGATTCGAGGCAACATTTTTTCCATCTCTCATATACCGGTACCAAAATTAAAAGTTGGAGTACTATTTTTGGCCTAGAAGGCCTTAGAAATAGTTTGCCTGTTAGAGAACTGCAGAGAAAATGTAAGCTGTCAGAAGAAATTCCCTTGAATAAAAAAGATTATTTGTCTAACATTCCTTGGGTCTTTAAAGCTTTTAGAGTTATTTTGGACATACCAATTTGTTTATTAAACCAAAAGAAGTGGAAAATGCAGCATTTTTGTGACTTGTTTATTTTCTGCTATATCTCAAGATTTTCTGTACTCCCAAGCTCCTGTCCTTTTCAATGTCAAAAGCAAATGCTTAGGTTTGTGCTAATTCTGAGTTACAAGACTTATTGTAAATGAGCGAGCAAGGAAAAAAAACACCAAAATGATGACCTAAAATGTGAAATGAAAAGTGATGCCTGTTTTCTCAAATATTAATAACTTAATATTGATTTTTTTTCTATCTAGGTTTAAATAAAGGCTTATAATCCATCACTCTTACTAATTGTATATTTTTTTATGAATAAATAGTGCTGTGTTTTTGGAAAGGGATCAGCCTGCTTTTATTTATTATATGGTTGGCAGTTTATCCTATATTGTGAAGCCAAGTCTCAGGCTAGTGGTATATTAGTCCTTAGTTTCTGTAGTAGTGTGATTCGTAATTCATAGCGTCTTGTAAATTAAGTGGTTTAGACTGCAACATGCAAGGCTAAAAGAAACAAATGTGTCTCAAAATGGAAAGAGTTCCATATGAACCCCTCCTTTAAGATTCTACAGGAAGCACATTCTTTTTATTTATGGCCTAACACAAATAAACACCCTAACCCTAAGGCCAAATATAAAAATAATTTGTTACATGTAGAATTTCGAAGGGGGTACATATGGAACTCATGCCCTCAAAGCTTGCATCATGCAAGACTACCGTCACTGTCTGAATTTCTCAGGCAAGATTGGGGTACATGCAATGTGATTAGCACTAACCTAGAAGAACAAATGAGTTCTTGACAAGAGTTAGCAATTTGTAATTGGTCAGCAGGCATGCGCCTATACCACGATTTAATTTGCATAATACATTGCATGCATTCGGCTTGCCTGAGAAATTGTGATAACTGTAATGGTAACAAAAATGTCTCTCAGCTCACATCATGCAAGGCTAATAGAAACAAAAATGTCTCGCAGCTTGCATCATGCAAGGCTAATAGAAATGAAAATGTCTCACAGCTTGCATCATGTAAGGCTAATACAAAAAATGGCTCACAGCTTGCATCAAGCAAGGCTAATAGAAACAAAAATGTTTCACAACTTACATCTTGTAAGGATACTAGAAACAAAAATGTCTCACAGCTTGCATCATGTAAGGCTAATAGAACACATCTCACGCTTGCATGATGCAAGGCTACAAGAAACAAGAATGTCTCTGAGCTTGCATCATGCAAAGCTACTAGAAGCAAAAATGTCTCTGAGCTTGCATCTTGTAAGGATACTAGAAACAAAAATGTCTCACAGCTTGCATCATGCAAGGCTAATAGAAATAAAAATGTCTCACAGCTTGCATCATGCAAGGCTACTAGAAACAAGAATGTCTCGTATATAGCTTGCATCATGTAAGGCTAATAGAAACAAATCTCTCACAACTTGCATCATGTAAGGCTAATAGAAACAAAAATCTCTCACAGCTTGCATCATGCAAGGCTAATAGAACATGTCTCACAGCTTGCATCATGCAAGGCTACTAGAAACAAAAATGGCCCACAGCTTGCATCATGCAAGGCTACTAGAAACAAAAATGTCTCTCAGCTCTCATGCAAGGCTAATAGAAACAAAAATGTCTCACAGCTTGCATCATGCAAGGCTAATAGAAACCAAAAATGTCTCACAGCTTGCATCATGTAAGGCTAATAGAAACAAAAATGTCTCACAGCTTGCATCATGCAAAGCTACTAGAAACAAGAATGTTTCACAGCTTGTATCATGCAAGGCTACTAGAAACAAAAATATCTCATAGCTTGCATCATGTAAGGCTAATAGAAACAAAAATGTCTCACAACTTGCATCATGTAAGGCTAATAGAAACAAAAATGTCTCACAGCTGGCATCATACAAGGCTAATAGAAACAAAAATGTCTCGAAGCTTGCATCATGCAAGGCTAATAGAAACAAAAATGTCTCACAACTTGCATCATGTAAGGCTAATAGAAACAAAAATGTCTCACAGCTGGCATCGTACAAGGCTAATAGAAACAAAAATGTCTCAAAGCTTGCATCATGCAAGGCTAATAGAAACAAAAATATCTCATAGCTTGCATCATGTAAGGCTAATAGAAACAAAAAATGGCTCACAGCTTGCATCGTGCAAGTCTAATAGAAACAAAAATGTCTCGGCGCTTGCATCATGCAAAGCTAATAGAAACAAAAATGTCTCACAGCTTGCATCATGTAAGGCTATAGAACACGTCTCACAGCTGTAAGTTGTAAGACATTTTTGTTTCTAGTAGCCTTGCATGATGCAAGGCTACTAGAAACAAAAAATGGCTCAAGCTTGCATCATGCAAAGCTACTAGAAACAAATGTTCGCAGCTGTATCAGCAAAGGGCTACCTTGAAACAAAAAATGATCACAGCTTGCATCCTGCAAGGCTAATAGAAACAAAAAATGTCACTCCCAGTGTATCATGCAAGGCAAAAAGAAACACAACTATATGTCTTACAACTTGCATTATTAAGGCTAAAAAGAAATAAAAATGGCCACAACTTTATCATGCAAGGCTGAAAGAAACAAACAAGTTTTCTGTGCTTTTTGTTAGGGTGCAATTTTTAATTTATTATTTCTTAAAGGCATGTTCCGATTCGTCTTTGGCCCCCGATTTACCCGGAAGTAGATATCGATTTTTGATATCATTAGGAAAGGCCGTATTTTTCTTCATTGTCGTCCTGGCCCTCAAATCCATTTCATGTCCAAGTATAAACAACAAAAAAAAACGTGCTGTTTTAGTGGTTAACCATCAAGATTACACTATTGATAGGGCGGCAAAACATGCATATTGCGTCTACCATCAAAAACCGCAAGGTTATTTCCCAAGGTACTTGACTGGGTGTATGGTGCAAGTGCCAGGCTCTAGTATCAAGTAGAGAACACACAATAACAGAAAAATCGTGTAACAAGCACCTTTAAAGAATTGGGTTCCTACAAATAACATATTGTTTTCATTATGTTTATAGACTTGTTCTAAAAGATAAAGAAAATTATGACCTTTTTATTCATTCTGCGGGGTTTCAATTCAAGCAACTTTGTGTGTGTGGATTTTGGAAAATTTGATCCGAGGTGACCGGTAGTTAAATATGTATTTACTGGTGCTAAAGGCTAGGACCACAGCTGTTGAAAGTCTCATTTATCAATACAAAAACAGAATAAACAAAAAATAACATCAACTGTGACACACTTTTGACAACTACTTATCCACTAACAACACCCTGTGGAAATTTGTTAATTTAATGCGGGCAAATATGATTTTGCATAAAAAATCTAGTTTTACACAGTTTCTGGAAATAGGCTATAGAGGGCGCTGTGAACATACAATTAAGATCTTTGTAAGTCTACATATATGGCAAGATTCCCTCAAAGGATTTTTTTTTTTTTTTTAATTTTTTAGGTTTTTTCTTTTTTTAAGTTAAATCAGCTTGTGTTTTTCATTTTTAAAATTGCTCTTAAAATAGGAGACAATTTGCACAGGGTCACACAGCTGTGCAGGCGTGACATGCAGATGCATCGTTTTTTGGTTTCATGGGGAAATTAGTCACACATTAAATTTCCAAGTCTCGTGATAAAGCTCTGAGATTATACTAACTTGTTAGCTTAGTATGAATGTAAATAGGGAAGTTGTCAGCAGACGATAACTTGAGTTGTTGGTACAAATAACGAAAAATAAACTGTTAAATAATTCTCCACAATAGAAATAATTTGAACCCCTTGAGCATTATCTATACCTTCATACAGCATTTCTGATTGGCTGATTACATTGTTATATTCATATCCAATAGCCAATAGGGGGGTGGGCAAATTGAGAGGGATAAGCAAATTTTTGTTGAATATCACGGGGGGGGGGTTAAAATTTTATCCAGAGAGAGAGTGAGGAATGAATTTTAAATGGTGAAAATGTAATGAAATCAGGTCAATGAAAATTCTTAAATGTAAGCAAAAAGGGGAAACAACATTTTCCTCACCCCTGATGTAAAAGACTGCTCCTCTGGCATAAAACATTATACCCAGTTTTTCAGCGGGGAACGTTAAGCTGTTGGTCCCCTGTATATGTACATGCACAGTGCAGTTAGTTTCTTAGAGAGTAGCAGGGTTGGTGATGTGAATGCTTTCTCCTCTACTCAGTCTTTAGCACATGGGTTTGGTGGTTTAGAGTTGATTTACACGAATGGCATAATTGCCTACTAATGACTATGAAAGAACAATTTGGCGGATCCACAAAGCGGCTGTTTACCGAAAAAATTTATGTTTTTAAATCATCTGAACCATTATGGATTTCCTTATGTGTGCCTAGTCTTAAATGCAGATTTGGTCATCACTGAAAAAAATGTCGTAATTTACAATTACAGCACCTACAACAAAAACAACATCAAAACAATGGAGTTTTTGTCCAAAAGAGTTTGATCAAAAAAAAAGATAGATTACAGAAATGTTAAAATCATAAAATGCACTGTTAAGTCAAGATAGTTAATGGGGATAGCAAATAAAATGTTTTTTACTATTTACAAATGTGGAGTTTCAATTTGTCAAAATAATGATTTTTGAGTGTTTTGCCATAGTTGACTAGATTAACATTTTGAGTGGAAGTTGATATTGCATGAGTTACAGCGTCAACTGTCACTAACTTGCTTTTTCACAGGTGTGACCTTCAGCAAGCTCAGGGCACATTGGACGATAGCAGACGTTTATCCGACTCCAAACAAACGACCCAGACTACAAAGCAGCTCGTCCGCCCGCACAGTTGACCAAAAGACCACTAGTTACCGGGACCGTTTGACGATGAATATGTTACTGGGGAAGCCATTTGAGTCCTCATAATATAGGTAGACGCTGTGATAACTACTGGAAACAAATAGTGCCGGCCGTAGTCAAATGAAATTGTTGGTGTGAACGACTACTCTACTCCACAAGCCATCTATTGGTGTCACCTGACCCAAAGCACATATAGTTGGAGTTTTGCTACCCGTGAATTAGCGAGATTTGTGATAGTATGAGTGTGAGCCACGTTCATTGCTCCCCCATCCATAATAGCCGACTATTTAAGGCATATCAGTGATCCAACCCCAAAGAGTCAAACATGGAAATTTTACTGTAATAGCTTAAAAGTGAAGGGATAAGGCTGTAGAATTCCTCTTTTCCAACCGAAAAACGTCAGAAAGGGAAACGAACAGCGTGTTTCAAAATTCCAATACGTGTTTGTATTAATTAGTGTCCTACAGACAGTAATACTGAAATAACCGATTTTGTTTTATTAGGTTGCTTTTGATTTATAATTTGCTTGCAGGGTATGTTAGGATGCCTATCTGTTACAAACCTGCAGAATCTGTGTTTTTGATTATTTGTTTGATTTTCTATTAGCAAAATCACTGATAGTGTCTTTAACACCTATCTAAATGTCACAAAAATATCATCTTGATTATAAGTGAAGTGTCATTAATTTAAAAAAAAATTCAAAATACATCTGCTGAAATGACGAAAAGGGACCCCGTCAAGCCATTTAGATATTGTTGTTCTTACCTGATAATCGATATCTGTTTCAAGTAGCATCTATATACATCCATTCTGAATGTGGGAGATGTGCTTTAACACACTAGCTTTGATTCAAAATTAAAAAATTTAATCCCAATTCAATTTTGTTTTGGATAATTCATAGTTCCAATTCTTGCCCTTCATTTGTCCAAATTTGGACACATATATACCTAATATGGAGGAGCAATGAAATTCATCCAGTAGTAGTCACATTTTCAGAGCATTCCTAGCACCGGGCCCCTACAACGCATAGTTTTCTTCACTTCGCTGCCTCACAGACTTCCCCATTTTAATCTCCCACAATCATACTTCAAATAATCCCTTCTTTTTTTCTCTCACACCAGATTTAACCACTGTTTGCATTCTATTTTCTATATCTGCATTATTGTTTGGTTTTTCTTTAACTTGCTTTTATCATCTCTTTTCTCATTTCCCATTGGGTTAAATTTTGGCCGTTTTTTGTAAAAGCTCTGTTAAAACTTGTAAATGTTTTTTGTTTTGTATCAAAAGAGGTTGCTTTTGATGTGAAAATGCCATTGTTGATTAGCAGGCTGAAAATGCATTTTTTTTTGTTAGTTGTTTGGTTTGCATTGTGTTACATGGACAGCTACATGTAACATTGTACTATATGTGTTAAGCTATTACAATTGAAACCCATCCAGTACCCCCTCCTGGATTTGCAAGTCCAGGTTGGGTAAATGTTTTACACCCCTCAATAAAGGTATCCCAATTAGTTCTCATTTTTCAAGGGTTTTCTTTCCCTGTGTACCACCGCCCCCCCCCCCAAAAAAATTATGTAAATTTTGTCAAGTTATTCGGTGATTACTCTATACTGACTGCATTTATTAATCCCTTGAAATTTCTTTGAATCCCAAATCTTGCACAGGGGTGGTGTGAATCACAAATGGAATAGCTGACTTGCAGACTGTACCCTATGCATGATTTCATTGTGGTGTTATCGCATATGTAAATAGTGTTGTTTGTCAACTGTAAACTGTGAATGTCAACATAGAGTTTGACCTGTAATTAATCGACTAACAAATATTGGACCTGCATGGGGAAGCATTTTAATGAGTGTGGTATCATGACCAATAGGAACTCAGTCAGGCGGGTTTGACTCGTTCCTGAGAGGTCAGTGACTAGATGATGAAGAGACCATTTAACCAAATGCATTCTTAACCCTTGAGATAGTTCATGATTCATTGGTTCCTAATTGTGCGATATACGATACGGCGATGTGATACACTTGCATTGCTCAGGCCAATCAAATGCGTTATAATAACAATGAACCAATTTCTTAAAAAAAGCTTGGGTAATTTGTTGGGTAAAATCTACCATAATTTTGGTAATAAATTTTCTCATCCATTACATTTTACTTTTAACCCGGGTCTAAAGTTAGATTCCTTTTGAGAATATATATTTTAGTGTTACCATGATGGAACTTAAGGTGAGTGAGCATCTCACAAGAGCCACAAGTGTCTATGATGTATTTTGTTTGTAACCCCTCGGCGCCTTTCCACGATTTCAACCATCTTCTTTTGGCAACATTTCAAATTGTTTGACAGGTAGGGACAGGGGCGGATTTAGAGGGGGTGCCCTCTATTTTTTGCAGAGCGCAGGGCGCCGGACACCATATAGAGCGCTGGGCACACTGTATATCTATAAAAATGACTTTTAAACACATGGAGCCCTGTAGATCTGTAAGAATGACGGTACAGGGTGCCCAGGGGACGCAGTATGTTCTCCCCCACTTCAGAATTTTGAAGCGAGTGGAAACAAACTTGGTGCCCCCTCTATTGAGAAATCCTGGATCCGCCCCTGGGTAGGGATATGTAAGATGTTGACATAAAGTGAATGTGGCACATGTTGACAACAACACTATTACATTCAAAGCATGGGGTACAAATGGGACAAAATATGATGCTTTTGTTATGCAAATGATCATTTTTTAAAGCTAAAGATAGTATGTGTACTTAAGGTAACTTGAAGCCATCTCAATAATTGCTACTATCCCAATACAATTTTTACCTATTGCTACTCCATTCCTTTTTGATCTTTTCAACATAACGCCCATGATATACTTCCAGATGCAGCAAGCGATTTCTGCTTGTGCGCATGCGTAACACTTGAGGTCAAAATCCATTGTTGTGCACATGCTAATCGCTCACTGCAACTGCAAGTTTACAATCGGCTTAAAAATTGGTTAACTGTTGAAATTAAAGCAACATTTTTTTGAAGAGCGCCCCCAATTTTTCAAAAATTTGGAGATTTTTACACGATTGCATTGGTAACTGGCTAGTAAACTATACTTGTGAATGGTTAAGCTCGAAAATGTCTATGTGTCACAAACGAAGGAATTTTGTACTAGAATAATTATTATCGGGGATCCCTGATAATAATGCAACGGCTGCTGGAAACGGCCATCCAATGTGAAATAGCCGGGAAATAGCGCCATGTGCGTGTCTACGCTCATCCATTAGTTGTTTTAATAGATCAGGCAAACCAAGTTAGAGGTTATTTTCTCGAGGTGGCACTATTTCATCATGGACGGACATAAACATAGCATTTCCAGCTCTGCCGTTAAGTCCAATCTGGGATCCCAATTCTAATTACAAAATCGCTTATTTTGTGATAAATACGCATGTTTTAGCATTCTCGTTCGCAGGTATAGTTTCCTAGACAATTACCAACGTAACTGTGCAAAAATATCAAATTTTGAAAATTGGGGGCGCTCTTCAAAAATGTGCTAATATTGCTTTAATTAAAATGCTTGGACTGTCCATTTAGAGTCCATACTCACTCTGGTAGACTTTACCGCAGTCTTCACAGTGGGTGTGTGTATTTTAAGTTATCCAATGGTTTGTAACATTTAGAATCCATAGTCCGTTTGGTAAACTTTACCTTAGTGGTGTGGCTTGGTGAACACCATGTAGTAATATTTTATTGTGAGCTGCTGTCTTATTTGCAGTTAGATAACATTGGAATATTTTTGTAATTATTATAATTTGTTCCATCTCCACTAAATAATACTATATAAATGTACATCTTTTTTATCCTGCAATCCCAAGGTCCAACTACCTGCCAACATATTGCCCATCTCTACTCCTAATCAATATTTATCCTGTAACCCTAACCATAATACTTGCCAGCATTTTGCCCATCACTACCACTTATACCCAAACCACCTCTTGTTATTCCATAACTCATAATTCCATTCTCTGCCCTGACCAGTACTATATCTTATTATTCTAATACTCTCAACCCTAATACTTACCAAATATTTTGCCCATTTCTACCCCTAAAGCCAAACCATGTGATGTTATTAT